>BGPR01009129.1:6726-31081 GCA_013235015.1 Araneus ventricosus
TCATTGCTTCGTTCAGTTGATATTGCTATCATTTTTATATCGATTCATTGTTTTGGTGTATGGAATTATAGGTAAATCAGCAGTATTTTGTATTACAACTCAAATTATATTTTAATGTGTCAGATAATACATCTACAAAACCTTCCTTGTTCTGTAAAATTTTCATTAAATTCTATTAAGTAATAAAAAAATATTTATTTGTTTTTTAGAAATCTGCCGATGTTCCTCACTGGATAAAGCAGCAAAAATCAACCTCGCGCAAGCTTGAACCTCCTCTTGAAACAAGATGGCGCCACGAGACATAATGTCTGACGGAGAAAGTTCGAAAGGTGAAATGACAGTCTCTGTGAAGTTGTGTGCATGACAGAGGAAAAGAAACGGTCTATACAACCATATCACTCACGATCTTTACGATGCTATTCAATCAACTGAAAAGAATGAAAACTGTCATTTTTATTTATAAATACATCCTCGAAAAGATTTCTTTATAGTTGTAGCGTTTGCCCAGATATCCTGGCCTTGTGAAAGTTTTGTCTCTTATTATATTTCTCACATATTGTCGCAGAATATTTTGCTATATATGTTTCAATAAATAGTAAGAGTTTTATCTTTTCATGTTTATTTTGTGGTATCGGTTATAAATCAAGTCTGAATTTCAATTTAAAAAAAATTGAAAATACATACCACCATTTCGGTAGAATTCAGATGTCATCCATTGAATAATCCGCGTTGACGCAATCATTTGACTATACAGAATTTCATTCTGTTTGACAGTCTTTGACTATCCTGGTTACAAATTCTCTCTATCACCTCTTCTTTCAAGGAATTTTATGCTGTCAAGATTGGGCTCAGGACTGAATGATCCCCAGGAGGCCGTCTACCATGAATCTTGAGCCTCTGGACTATGTCATTGTCGCACCATCACATACGTCGAACTAGGAATTTTCATCTAACAAGTCCCTAACTATATTTTCACTTAAACACATCTAAAGTTAGAAATTAATTATTCTTAAATCAAATTTTTGCTAGGAATTTTAAGAATTTTAGGGTATATATTCTTTTTCATATATATTGTCTAGTATTTCATTTTGATATAATACTAGAAAACTTTATCAATATTTAGTCAATTTTATACAGTACTGAATAAATGTTATATTTAGAATAATATTTTATATATTGAAGAAGAATTAGATACCATGCATTGAATAATATATCACAATATAATTGAATGTTCTAAATATACTATATGAATCTATCACAGAGTATGAATCGTTTTATTCACATATAATGTAACTGAATAGACATATCAAATAAAATGAAGAAGATAATGGAATAGAAAGAAATAATAGAATATAACACTCAATCCAACAAAAGCCTTATTGATAAAAAGAAAGAATGAAAAACATGTTGATTGAATTTTTGAACATTAACCTATAATGAATTTCTGCTTCTCTTTTTACTATTTCAATAGAAAGAAAGGTTAAATTTTTTCTCCTCATCATATTTATAATTTTTTTTCCTCAGGTATTCCGGAAAAAATTAAAAAAATTATTTGATATGCAAGAGAAATGTAACATAAGGTGAAAAGTAAATAGGATAAGCTAATAGACCGATTCTCGTTTCTAAAAACTGAACTTTGTTTTCTCAATTTATCACCTTTTCCAGAATGAATCTTACAAAGTGATCAGACGTGCAGATATTCAGAAACAGTCTCGTTTTCTAATATTTGCCCCAAATTTATAGAAACCTGAAGGTATTATTTTTACTTATAACAAAATTCTTAATATTTTATTTAAAAAGAAGATTTCGGTATTAAAATTAGCTTCTGAAAAATTATCCTTCCAAATTTTACTTTTTGTGATGTAGGATGTTTAGAAATTCCTTCTAGAAATAAATCATAATTTTCCTTTCTCCTGCAAACTCGATTTATTTTAATGCCAAAGTATGTGGTATCCCACATTTCGGAAATCCGATTTTCACTCAGTCTTCGGATTGACACCTCTACTATTCTGCCTTAGGGTAGTCCTGACATTAAGTTCAGAAAAATCTGTTATTTACGTTTTATATGCTCAAGAGCTAACAATTAGATTCACGTCTCCGGACATTCAAAATCTCTACACACAGTTGTAGATCGTCCGGATTGTAAGTCTAGAAAATCTGTTCATTTACGTTTTTTATGTCAGGTTATTAACAGTCCGAATTTCTCACTGTATTCCGAGTTGACATCCTCTACCCACAATATGTGATGTCCGATTGAAAGTTCAGAAAACTAAGTTACATTTACGTTTTATGTCGGGTAATTTAATATAACGAATTTTCACTGTCTGGATTTGATACCTTGTACCCCAAGTATGCATCGATCCTGACGTTATAAGAAAATCTTTCATTTCTTATGTCAGGTTATTAACAGGCTCCAGATTTTCACTGCTCCTGGATTTGACAGTCCTCGTACCCCCACAAGTGTAGATCGTCGGTTAATTCTGGAGAAAGTCTGTTCATTTATTACGTTTTATGTAGGTTATATAAGGTCCGAATTTTCACTGCTCTCCTGAGTTGACAACCAATCCTACCCACAATAGTAGATCGTCCTGAACGCTAAGAAAAATCTATCTATTTAAGTTATGTCGTGGTTATTAACAGTCCGACATTTTCGTCTTCTCGCTTGGTTGACACCTCACCCTGCCATTGTCAGATCGTCCGGACTAATGAAGTTAAGAAATACTTCATTTACGTTTTATGTCATAGAGCAAGTCAGATTTTCTCACCGATGCTTCCGGATTGACACTCTACCGCCATTAGAATCGTCCCCGGATTGAAGTTCAAAAATCTTGTCTCTAGTTTACGTTTTTCATGCTTCGGTTATTGCCAACAGTCCGAATTTTTCACTGTCTTCCTGAGTTCTGACACCTCCTACCCACAACTATGGATCGTCCGGAGTTGAAGTTCAAAATCGTTCATTTAGTTTATGTCCAGTGTTATTAACAGTCCAATTTTCACTGTCTTCCCTGGATTGACACCTACCCTTGCAATATGTAGATCGATCGGATTGATGTTCCGGAAAATCTGTTCATTTACGTTTCAGCGTTATTAATACGTAATTTTCTTGCAATTTATCTTCCCGGACTGACTTATCCTACCACATGTAGCTGTCCTGATCCAGTAAATTAGAAAATGTCTGTCTCATTTACGTTTCTATGTCAGGTTATTAACAGTCCTAGATTTCTACTGTCTTCGGTACAGTTAAATTTTGCTCATCCATATGTAGATCGTCCCGACGTTGAAGTTCTGAAAATCTGTTCATTTATCGTTTATGTCAAGAGTATAACATAACTACTGAAGCGTGTAAACAGAAAGTAGCTTAATGATTTCACTTTGGCTTTTAAGCAATTCACTGTAATTGCGTCTGTCACCAATTCACTATTTGGATGTGAGAGTGTAACTATTAAGCTGGCTAATTCTTGAGGCTATGCCATTTGTAGAACCGTTTTTTGCCACCCATTTTAATTGAAAACTTTTAGGCATCAAAGCTTCATTCCTACCTCGGAAGCAAGGTTCAATCTAGTTCAGATCGACAGGCCCTGCCTCACCCGTCGAGGCTCAAATTGGAATCAGCAGTGCTGGGAATAATTACGATCTACCACTTGCAAACCCAAGTTGTGCGAGTTCATTTATTTATCAAATTGAAAATCCATGGTTGGAATAGTTTGTGTAGACAATTTGGCTACATTTGTGAGAGAGTTTTTTTTAGAAAGAACTCCAAACACTTGGTTTCTTTCTAAGGTCAGGGTGTTTCATGAAATTCCTCATCAGGAAGGAATAGGACTGCATGCTAGAACCCAACTGTTGAATCAGCCTCCACACTGATGTTTCATCTAAGATAGAGGTCTTTCCTGAAATGACCTCTAATCTCCCAATCGAAAAGAAAAACTGGTCAAATATTCTTATTTCGCATATTGAAACCTTTTTTGTAATTTGCAAGTCATATTTCTATACATCAGTTTATGAAGAGGCTCACTTCTTCTTTGTTTTTAAAGTTTATATTATGTCAGTGTAAGAAGATACCTGCGTCTCTTTTGCAAGGTCATTTTATGGTGCTCACGTTAAACAAGATGAAAGTCTGGTTATATCGTAAAATACCTGACCTGGATATAACTAGTATTGGATGAAAGTCAATTAAATAATTCATCACTTTTAAATTTTCTATATCATAAACTTGTTAATGATTAACAGATAGTTGTCAAAAGTACAGACAATTTTTTTCCAAGTACTATAAGCCAAAGTCAGATTAATACTCCTGAAGTATTTTTTATTTATTTAGAACACTAAATAAGTTATTTCCTAGTGTTATAGGAAAGAAATTATAAAATGTAATTGAATTACAACAATAGTGTATATTAAGCTCAAACTGCGTTATTTAGTTTTAATATGTTAGGGGAATCTTTGTAGTGATGAACAGATACATCATTTATCTTTTCCTTGTTATCTACCAAATAAACAGGTGTGTTTTCCCAAAGTAGTTATCGAATGTCACTAGAGATAAAAAAAAGAAAAAAAATGTGTGTGTTGTGTTCCTGTCATGTGAAAGTGCATACAGCCTTCAAAAGTCATTTTATTTATTTTATTTTCTTGTTAATTGTGCATGTTTTCCATCTTTTATTATCTCGTATACGGGCTAAAAAGAAAGAATATGTATATCGATCAAAAAACTTCGAACTGACGAGAGATTTTACTGACAGTCTGCCACGTTTTAGAACTCCCTAGTCCGAAAAAATAAACACATTTGAATTATGTCTGTGTGTCTGTCTGTGAATATGCATAAACAAACTATTAGAGTCTACTGGAAAATTAATGGTGGGTCTTAAAACTAATTTTATTTTTATCAAATTTGAGCGAAATGTCAACAAGTTCGTACTGTCTGTATGTTTGAGGTTATCCCGAACTGCTAACTCAAAAGAAACACTTAAAAGCCAAGTGGATTAACATTATACACAGTTTTATCGTCGATGAATGTGGTTCGTTACAAAATTTTGGGCAATCTGTCAAAGGTTGAAGCTGTCTGTCGGTCCGTATAATTTTACTTTGAAGAGAGAATACGCCATCTCCACGCGCTGCGGCTGAAGAACTGAGAATTTCATTGCAGAAGGAATTATGGGTTGTCCTGAACTGCGTAAGAGAGGGAAATCGTCGACCTCTTTGGAATTACTCTGCCTAGATATTTTCCAATCATCAAGAAAAAACTTTCCTGATAGTCATGGATTCTGGGTAACTAGTAGGTTCGAATTTTATCCGCTGGGGAAACGGCACCTTTTTGAAGACGAGAAAGTTTAGGGGAGAACACCTCGTTGGTTTTCTAGAGATAGTGTTTTTGCTACAGTCTTTCCAAAGGTGATAGCTGAAAAATAGCAGGTTTTGTAAGAATAAGACAAAACGATTATATTTTTTTCTCTCATTCCAAACTCAATTGAGATCCAAACAACTTTGATAAAAGGTTTTTTCATTTTATTTGAGCACGGCCCAATTCTTTGAGCAGACCTTGATGTTTAACAGTAAACTGAAGAATTAAATTTATAATGAACAAACAAACAACGAAAACAAGAACTTGATTTTTGTTTTTTTCTAACACAAAAATCGAAAGGTGACAAATTTTCGAAACATTTAACCGAATAACACCATAAATGGCTTCCAACTAAGAGTCTAGACATAGAGAATAAAATGGATTGGAATACATTTTTTTATTTACCAAATTTCTTGACAAAGTTTGATGAGAGAACTTTAAATGATAAGACTATCGCTTTTCGTTTATCACGACAATGCGGCAAAAGATTACCTTTCAGATTGGGAATTGTATCCTTGTTTCGGCTGAATCATTCAAAAAGAAAAGCAAATTAAAATGATAGATGTGTCTTCAAAATATAATGCTAATACTTAAGGAATTGAAATTCATACATATAGCATTGATGCTCGAGCCAGAGGAGATGGATGGTAGCCTATCCCTTCTTCTTCTTCTTCTTGATTACAGGGACTACCACTCACCCTCTGGCCTGGGAACGAGTCCATTGTCCAGGATATGCTGAGGCCCGTGGGATGTTCTCACTATATTTTCTCATTATATATATATATATATATATATATATATATATATTACTTATACTTCTCTCATCCATCGTTCATCAAGAGTCACAAAATGTACACTTACATCAGATGACGTGGTTTCATTGCTGCTCGAAGACTTGTCGAGCTCTAAGATTCGAGACAGAAACTGACGAGAAAAAAAAAAAAAAATGACCAAACCTGGTGGAACGAGGGTTAGTTAACCTCCGATACAATGAATGAAGGAGGACCAATATTCTTCCTCCTTGTTTTAAATTGTGGAAGGATTGTCTATGTAAATTAGATTTTCACTTTTCCGTGAACTGGACCCTACGTAGTGAGTATCTCCTATGGCGCCATACAAGGCATTGATGTAACTCCTCCAAATCAAAGTAGAATAGCTGGGAATCTTAATATCCACTAAAATTACATAAATGATCAAAATGTTTTTGCTAGAATTTAGACGCTGCTAATATTTTCCGTATGTCCGTTGTCTGTTGTGGACGAGCAAACCCAAGGCTCTTGCCAAATTGATTTGCACATTTGGAAATTGCATTTTTAATTGTTAAAGCTTTGCGATTGATTCTTTCAATGTTAAATCCTTGCGTGTAGCTTCTTTTAGACTAACTCATGACTGTTTCATTCCCCAGGTCCAGAGCTTACATCAGCATATCGATGTTCTGAAGATGAAAATGACATGATACCGCTTTTTTTGGGTTGAATTTTTTTCTGAAGAAATTCTTTTTCTTGTTTTAGTGTTATTGTTTCTGGTGTCTGAGGTTTAATTTGTGGGCTCTTCCTTTTTTTCCTTTCACCCTTCTCTGGATGCTTTCGAGAGTCTAACCTTTTATTGGGGATGAAAAGCCACCCTCTTCACGGGAAAATATTTATTTGAATATCTGTCGCTGGCGGATTTTGAGAAAGTACTGTAGGCTCCTTCTTTTTTCTGCTTTTAAATTTAAGAATAACCTCTCCAGACAAGTGAGGCAGTCTAAAATTTCCTTAACAGGCCAATGTCTGAGGTCGGTTGACTTCTCTTTGAGGGGAGGGGAGGTTCTGAGATTCTACCACCCATAAGGAGTTAAGGCATGTGAGGGGTCCATTAGTCCTTTGCCAACCACAGCCCATTTCGTGCCTTAAGGGGAGGCTTATAAGAAGGAGATGGTGTGGTGGGAGAAATACCCCTGGGTTGAGAGAGTCCATTCACGTGCTTCTCCCAAAACTCCCGTTTTAGGAGATAGAAGAAAGAAAAAGTCGCCTCAGGGATAAAGATTGAGGTTAGTGCTTTTGTCCATAAAATTTTCTCCGAAGACAATAGTCGATAGTTCCACATCAGACGTGAATTTTCTGCTTCCGTTCTCATATTTCCTTCCTGTGAGTGAAGGCTTTCATTGAATGCAGATAAGAAAAGTTGAAAACGTCGATATTAGGAATGTTGCGCCACAGTGTTTCTCAACCTTAGCATATGATCGCACCTTCATCTTTCATCTCGTCCCCCTCATACAATAACCTTATATTATAATACACAATGACATTGCAGTACTTGTAGATACTACTTATAAGTATATTATATCCACTTAAAATGTATTTAATTTTTACTATGTCAAAATGTTTTGTTTCACTTTCCTTTCGACGTTAATCTAGATTTTAAATAATATTTTTCTTTCTGATATCCATGACCCCCATTTATTAGGTCAGTTTCCCCTAGGGGCCCCTGACGACGAATCATTGTTGTCAGTCACGTGGATTCTTTCAGAGAGGTAAGAAAGGTCGATACATATATTGGCGTAGGTGAGTCAAACTTGACGTCTGCGCAAAACAACGTCTATGGTGGGAGCGGTCTAAAATCAAGCAGAAGCAAAAAATTGAGAAGACCTATCCTAGGTCCGCATGCCCCCTGAGGTATCATATGCGATATTTTTTTCCAGTCGGGGAAAGTTTGTCCTGCGACGCGATACTCCGCAGGGGGGCATGTGCGGACCGGATAGGATCTCTCAATTTTGGTTTGTTATGAATGGGGATTTTACCGCCAATGACTGGTTTATTGTTTCATGACGACAGATGCAGGTACCGCAATAACGACAGCCGCGACCGATGTAAGGGATATCTTGAGCTCTTTAGAATAATTTACCCTGGTTCTGTTCACAGTCATAGTTTCAGTGTTTAAGGTCAGTTTATGCAAGTGAATGATTGTTTCTTGTACGTTTGCGCTATAATCAGAATAAAATTATAAGTAAGATTTTAGTCGATAATCAAATTTGTTTATAAAATTATTTTTGCATGTGTGATTTTTGGGTAATTTCAAGAAAAAAGATTCGTTTTCTATATTCATCCACAGACTTTCATTTATAAAAAACATCATACTTACTGATTGTTTCCATGCCAAAGATATTTATTTATCACTCACGCCAACCCACTCACCCAGAGTATGTGGGCGTTTAAGTCAGGGGAAGAGTACAAGAATAAATGATACACATAAACATTCAACAAATACCCGAACATATAAACATAAAAATGCAATAAAACATAATGACAAAAGGAATTGGTACGAAATATACAGTACGAATGATACACTTTCTTATTGAAGATCATGAAATGAAATAAGTATTGAGTTAACCAGATAACTCTAGTCACTGAAAACATAAAGTGCAAATCAACACATAGGCTAACTGATTCGTTAATCTTGACATCGACAGTAAGAGAGAATCTTATTATACATAAACACATCATGCTGCATGAAGGGAGAGAGAGTGGTATAAAAATAGCTCTTATTACACTTAACACACTACAAAGCTCAGGAAGGTTGAGAGAAAAGTGGGTATTCAATTAAAAGGGCAGCATCTATTATTACCAACACATTATGCTGCATGGAAGGGTGAGAGGCAGTAAAAGTCACATCGTATTACACTTGAAACATCATGCCTGCATAAAGGGTAGAGTAGGTGAGTACAGTAAAAGTAGAGCATCTATTACACTTATTACACATCCTTTACACTTAGCACATCATGCTGCATTGAAGGGTGAGAGAATGCTACAGTAAAAGTAGAGCATCTATTACACTAACATCAGTGCTGCAGTGAGAGGGGTGAAGAACAGTAAAGTACAGCAATCTATTACACTTAACATCATGCGTATGAAGGTGAGAGAGTAGTACATAGAAAGTAGAGCATCTTACATACATATTACACATCTGCTTACACTTAGAATCAGTGTCCATGGAAGGGTGAGAGATGGTACAGTAAAAAGTGAGCATCCTTATGTACCATTACTACATATAGCTGATGAAGGCAGGAGAGAAAGTGGTAAGAATAAAAAGGGCAGCATGTACTTAAACACATCATGCTGCATGAAGAGTAGAGAGTGATACAGTAAAAGGTACAAAGCACTCGTATACACTATGCCACATCAATGCCGCACTAAGGCGAGAGGTAGACAGTAAAGATGAGGATCCATCTTATCACTATACACATCTTTACACTAGCAAATCATGCCGCAAAAGTGGAAGTGGTACGTAAATAAAGTAGAAGACCTTATTACACGTAATCACATCATGCTGCTATGGAAGGGTGAGAATGGTACAGTAAAAGAAAGCAATCGTATTAATCTACACATCATCATGCTGCATGAAGGGAGAGAGGATAAGTACAGTAAAAGAGTAGATACCTTATTACACTATACACATCTTTCGCCTTAGCATCATGCTCCATGGGTTGAGAGAGAGGAGTTGACGATGAAACCAGGTAGAGGTATGCATACCCGGTCTGTAAATCATAAAATAAATCATAGGCAGCAGACTTATTCGGAATAATCAACTGTGCCAATAAAATATACAGTAGAATAAGACAATAAATAAATTAAAATACAATAAAAGAAATCTGAATTAAAATAATTAATAGCCTCAATAATAATATGTAATGCATTAAAAGACTTGTATTCATACAATGTAAGAATACAGTAGGCATCAATATCACCAATTCGTGCCATGACTAGCACTTGCGAACAGCTTTTACCCGGAAAGGGTGGCAGGCAATGAGTAAGACAAGCTTATCAAGTTTTTGTTAGGTCACTAAGTCAACCATTAAACGTCTCCCCTTGTTTTCACTTCCACCCTATTTTGTAAGTCCCTCCACTAACGGCGCAAAAGCGTGGAGGTTGGAATACAAATCATCTATGATCACACCTTACAGAACGTTCATGATATGAGGTCATTGTTTGTTGAAGGTAGAACGTCTACTCGCTGTTAACGTGCGGAAGCAGCGTCCCAACTGTGAAGTATGAACCTCGAACTTCCCTAATGAAAGTTAAAACCGGGGGTACCAGAATAGACCCTGAAGAGTTGTCAGATCGATGCGTCCTAATATTAACTGTTTGTTTCGAAATCAGTGGTTGATTTATAATCAAAATAATAGGTATTCAAATCATTTTTAAGTCTTCAGAATTTCAAATGGTGTTCTGGAAACTATCGATCGATAACTTACAAACATTTATCATTGCAGCTCTGTATGTGTTTGCTAGCGGTGATACACAATGCTTCAAAGAAAGATCGCTGGAGTGCAATCGCCAACTACAAAATGAGTTCTTGTCTGACTTCTCCTTCTGTAAGTACGCTCATACAGAATTTTAATCAAAGGCATTGGTATGAAAATGTTTTTCATATGCGAATTTCTAATGTCTAGAGCAGCGGTTCCCACCTGTGGGCCTCGGATGGTGTAGTAGTGGGCCGCGGAACGAAGTCAGGGAAGCCTCAAGAGTCGTGAATGGTTTTTATCATTATAAATAACTAGCCGCCTTCGGCGACCAGCTTGATCGCCGGAAAAATAATGTGAAATGAATCTCTTATGCGTAATTTTATATTCCTGGTTCCCTTAACAAAGTAATTTTCAATTTCAAGATGCGATAGACCTTTAACCCGCGTTCTTTTCGTATCCGACTTTACTTTCTTATTCCTTATGAACAAAACAGCTCTCTTAATCGTATTGCAAACTACATTGCTGAAGACCTGTAAAAAGTATTGGTCTGCATTTTATGTCAACATTTTAGCCAGTCATTTTGTGTAATACATTTAGAAAGTAATTAAATTTGAATAATATTTTCTCCATTACGCAAGAAGTGTACAAAGAATTTTGGACGGAAATTAATTAGTTGTAATGAATTTAAAATATCACCTTTATCTTTATCAGTAAAAGGTTCTATACTTAATTCAGAAAATCATTCCTGTTGCTACAACCGCTATTTTCCTATTGATTGCGAGATGAGCCTTTTTAAATCCTTTCCTTCTAACCGCAAATGACCAACAATGACTGCCCTTTCATATTTGACAAATGGCCGCTTAGTGGCGTCCTCCCTCGTCCACCCGCCCTTCCTCCCTACCTTTGGTCGAGAAAAGAAACGGTCTCCTTGAGAGACCTTGACCACAGTTAATGACAATTTAAAACTTTGTAAAATTAAAAGCAATTATTGCACAGTACTCACACTAATATTATTGGAAAGATAATTGTTTGCACTTTAAAGTGGTATAAAAATCTTCTTCATGCATTAGTTCTTTCGGAACTTATTCACGAAAATATGGCCGAAAACGTTCAAAATTTGCTTAATTTTTAAACAATTAAGATTTGAATAAAAAATTGAAAAAAAAATGGCTCCGAGGTGCACATTCCCACCCTCCAAAGTATAGCTGCACCAAATTTGGTAGCTCTAAGTTCAAAGGCCTGTTCTGTAGACCACTAACAGACACAGATTTTCTCTTTTATTATTAGTACAGATATTTTTTTAATCCTTTTGCAGCAAGCTTTATTAAATTCTGACATATATGTGCATATAATATGTAAATATATTTTATGAGTTCGCATTTTTTTACTTGTCTGTTTAGTTAGTGGGTCTCAAATATTTTTTTTATACCACAGGTAGTCCGCGCAACCAAAAAGTTTGGAAATCTCTGGTCTAGAGTGTATTTTTGTGACGGCGTTGTTTAAAGTGTACATTGAATAAATTGGAGGAAAAGCGGCCCCCATACCTTCCAGGCATTTTCTTTTTGTGACGGATGCAGTAAAGATGTAAACTGATTGCGCTTTGTAATGTTTAAATTGCCTTAAGCTGATATTTGAAGGCAGATAAAACAATGACTTTTTATCTATTTTTACCTCATTAATTTTAGTAATTTTTTATGCCCTTTAACTTAAATTCCACATTTTAAATTTCGGTCGACGATATCTGATTCAATAAATGGAATATTGTAGAAGAATTCAGTGCACAGCCTTTTCCAAAACCAAAATCAAAGCATCAACTTTAGGTTTACAGTTGATGTAAAATAACTGTTATCTCTACTAATAATAAAGGAGACTGTGTGTGTGTCCGTGTGTGTATGTGTTGGCGCTCTGCAGGACAGATAGCTGGACCTCGAGCTACGAAATTCGGCACAAACATACTTTGGTGGTGGGAATGTGCACCTAGGAGTACTGTTTTTAAGATTTTAATTAATTATAAATAAAGCGAAATTTCGGCATTTTCCTTAATAACTTCCGAACGTGCTAAAGCACAAAAATTATTTTTACACCATCTGAAAGTTCAAAAAATTACCTTTTCAATGTTATCAATTAAGTTTTTGTGCGATTTTTTTCTCTAATTTTAATAAATTTTTAAAAATATTTTTGACATAATTTACAACAATACTTTTCATCGTTGCAACGCATTTCACACCGTTTTCAAAGTGTAAACAAATATTTAATTGCGTGTTTCTCTTCCATTGTTGAAAGCTAAGAAAATATCTAACTGGATTTTACTTTCTTCTTTTATTTGATCAAGTTTTCTGTGAAATCTGTAAAGGAAGTCCTCAAGGTAGCAAGTATATAATGGAATAATCCAGTAAACTGAAAGAATATCGTTGGTATGTTGTAATTCTTTTTATCAGCGTGTTTTAAGCCAATTAGCATAATTCTGGACGTAAAAGGTGCCGCGCCAATTTAATGTTGAAATAAAATGCGTATTTTACGTTAATGTAGACAAGGAACAGAACAAGTGCAAGGCTACGAAAAGATCGCGGATCTACAATATCTATAGCAATTTTTTTAAGGGAGCATGAACATAAAATTATGCATCAAAGATTCAGTTAACATTTTATTTCCGGCGATCAAGCTACATATATATCAAAAATATTCTAAATCATTTTTCTAATAATAAAAGATCATTCTGTTAGAGCTATATGCAGGGTTTCCCTTCAAGTTATAAAAATGTGTTCATTAATTGAATTAATATTTTTCTGATATACTTAGTTTGCATATTTCTTGTAATTTATAAAGTAATAAGTTTACAGATTTACTTGTAATAAGTCTACAGATTTACTTGTAATAAGTCTACAGATTAACTTGTAATAAGTCTACAGATTTACTTGTAATAAATAAGTCTACAGATTTACTTGTAATAAATAAGTCTACAGATTAACTTGTAATAAGTCTACAGATTTACTTGTAATAAATAAGTCTACAGATTTACTTGTAATAAGTCTACATATTTACTTGTAATAAGTCTACATATTTACTTGTAATAAATAAGTCAACAGATTAACTTGTAATAAGTCTACAGATTTACTTGTAATAAATAAGTCTACAGATTTACTTGTAATAAGTCTACAGATTTACTTGTAATAAGTCTAGAGACAGTTGAAGTACAGTTTTAGGTTCAATAACTGTTTAAATTTGAGATTCTGATCTGATTAATTGAAACAACATCTTAAATCAAAGCTACATTTTAAACCATTCAAAAATGCACAAACAATAAAGAGGAATGAATTTTTCAAATGGTTGCTTCCTTAGCGACTCTAAACCAATCGGAGTGTTTTGTGCTTTCCCATGATATAGCAACTATTAAACGGTTGTCACCCTTATCCGGAATTGTCGTTGTCATGAGTTTGGTACACGACGACTCGTCCAGCAATTTGACTAGGGGACTCAACAGCTGTATTTAGAGATCAGTAAGAAAACGAAGCGCCTAAGATGTATGAAAAGTAAGGATGAAAATTTACCCTTTCTGCCCGACTTTTGCATGATTAAAATTAAACTATTAAAATAGTTTAATTTATTGTTCGTATACTAAAAGAAGTATACTATGAGTTTAAAGTTTTTCACTTCTCCCGTTTCCTGGAAATCTCCTGCGACAATATGTCCCAATCGGATAGTCGACTGGGACTATTCCAGTGAAACGTCGTAAAACTCTCTTTCCTGCCGTAAGATCAGCGTGTCAGGAAAGCAACTTTACAGCCTCATAGCAATAATCTTGTAGTAATTTGATCACTGTTGAAAAATATTATTCCCCTGATAAATACAATTCGGAAAACATATCCCACAAAAATAATTTATTCAAAATTCCTTAAATTTGATATTAAAAAGGCTAAATTATTACTTAAAAAGAACAATAAGAGCTATTTTACACTAAGTATGACATAAATATAGTTGTACTTACTGTAAGATTTAAAAAAAGTCCAATTGAAACTTGAGTAATGTACGTGCTCGAAAACATAAATTCGAGTTTCTTTAATCTTAATTTTATTCCCTAATTCCTGAAGGACACTGAAAACACAAAACTCATCTAAAAGTGGGATTTATTTACAAATAGGGAATGAAATCTGCTCTCTGGGACGTATATGCCCCTTAGGACCGAAAGGGTTTATACATACAATAAAATATATGTGTATTTTTTTTCTTTTGATATACTTTTATTTAACTTGTTTCATTTTCTTAAAAGTAGACTTTTGTAATCGATTTTTCACTCGCATCCTGATATGCTGGCGTTCTGAAATTTTATACACTTGTGTGCTCTTGATGACGTTTGTTCTCATACGAGTGACGCCACCTGGTGGTGTATTTGTGAAAAAATTATTTCATTATAAATTAAGCGATTAATTATTGAATGAATTATAAGATAAAGATTAAAAAGAAGAAAAAAAGTTCAGTTTTACAGAATTCGTAACAATATTGAACCTATTGATTTGGTTAAGTCATATCAACAAACACGGGTTCTTTGATTGAAAGTGAATGTCCAAAAGCGACATGAGAAATTTTGTTAAAAATTCACGTGCTAAGAACCGCTAGACATTTTTCTCCATTTATGAAGGAGTTTGTTAATAATCACAGCATTAAAAATTCATTCCGTATTAAAACTTAATGATGTCTCGTATTTGAAGCGGCGAGGAGGCATTTACAAAATAGAAAGTTCTTTGCTAAAGGCCCATCAAGGAATAAAGGGGAGGAAAGTGACCGTAAAGAGTGGGAGAGCCCAATAGATGTTTCCTAAAGTGTCAAAAGAAATAAAACTAATTTTCTTTCCTGTCCAAGAGAAACAAAATTGGGAAAGATCCAACAAATTATCACAATAGATTCACAATGCTATTAACGCTTTCTCTACAGTAAAAAAGTGTTAGAAAGAAATAAATCATTCTTTTATTGTAGAGAAAGAGTTAATAACATCGAGCATCTATTGTCATTTATTGGATCTTTCCAAATTTTGTTCTTCTTGGACAGAGAAGAAAATTCTATTTGATTTCAGAAGTAAAGAGAGAAGAAATCTTTCACGAATGCTTATACAAACATGAAAAATATCCCCGCAGGCAGTCTTCAGAAAAGAGTCATCGGCTGCTTGACTAAACCGGCGATTGACTGCGATCTGAAATTCAAGTCCCTTGCGGAAAAAGTGGACTCCGTTGTAGGAGAAATGTGCACAAAAGGATCAAAGTTATACGAAGGTATGTGTGCTAAGGAATTAAATTTTATTGAATGGTACCACATGCTAGTCATCACTTAGATGTTAATAATATATTTTATAATTGAAGTAATTCATTTCTGTTATTTATGGGACTAAATAAGATTATAATAGATTTTAATATACGGTAAAGCACCGTTTATACGTTTCTCATTTATACGTCGCTTACATTCATACGCCGCTTACATTTATACGTCGCTTATATTTATACGTCGCTTACATTTATACGTCGCTTACATTCATACGTCGCTTACATTCATACGTCGCTTACATTTATATGTAGCGTCATCATAGTCCCGATTCATTCGTATTTTATGTAATGATGAAGTTTTTCGTTCATATAATGCATAGCTTCGGTTAAACTTCGTTTTCCTCCATTCTAAAATGTGAAAAATTCCTCCTCTCTAGTATGTGAAATGCGATAAACTTCGAAATTACTCTCAACTGATGAATTAACAGAAAATAAATTGTCTCGTTCTAATTTGAACGATGAATTCCACCTTCTTTTAAAGACGCAATGAACTCCATAGAGAAACTTCGAACTTCTTTCTTTTGTCAAAAGAATAGCGAAAAAACATTTAATAACTTATTTCGATTCATATTGCTGTACCTATTACATACAGATAATCCGCAAGTCAGACGACGGTTAAAGATTTTTGTAATTAAACGCCTACCTGCATTCACATAAATCGTATAAGATATGTTTAATTAGTACTCATATGCAATAAAGGTATGATTTTTCTCACTTTTATGATAAATATTGTAACGAAATTGTCTTGTGGGTTACGTGAATGCAATCCAATAAGCAGGATTAAAAAAATAAAGCTGTTCATTTTACAAATATTCCAAGCAAAGAAACGTTGCACAAGTATTAACACAGCACTAGTAAAAATTCAGAACAGAGACTACCAATAGACCTCAACACAGCGCTGAAGGTTTCTTGTTAGCTCACCAGCTTCTGGTTTCAGGTCAAATTCCAACTGACCTTCTTGGTTGAGCTTGCCTTTATACCTTTTCAACAGGAAGTGGACTCAGTATGCGTAGAGTCGAATTAGAGTTCACATGAAACCAGTAGAAATAGGTTGAAAGTTCGAGTCCGTCTCAGAAAATCTCCTTGTCGCGGAAGTCGCCAAAATAGTCGCCAAAGTCGCCAAATTATCGCCTAAGTTTACCTAAGATTAAGATCTCAGGGAAACGACTTTATAGCTTTGTAAACAAATTTAATTTTAAAATTTGTTAATGTAAGTTCATGTACCACTTACTTCTGTCCTTAGGATCGTCAACTCTCGTCGCCAAGAACGGAGATATCATTTGTTTTGATTATAATATTTTTGAGGTACATGCAGGAGCGGAAATTAATCTTTTATGATGTTTTAGTGCATCACTGTGCAGCGCCTGCTCTTGATTTGCCTTTTGTTCTTCTCTTGATGTGATTTCGATTCATCTGAATTTGAAATAAACTTCGCTCTGGAATTCTATGGTTGAATATCGTTCAGTACTGATGTCATTCGTGTGTTCTGTTTTCTAAATGAATAGGCTGAAGAGTATTCTCCATGCTGAAGCTGCTAAAGCCGCTGATGCTTTTCAACTTAAAAAATATTTGCACAGGTACAGTTTGAAATGCATTGCGTGCGGAAATTCTCTTCTGGAATTTTTAAAACTTAGATCCCTAACGTTCAATGAAAAAAACGAAACTACTAGTTTCTGCATGAAAGGAAGTGCTGATGATTTTTAAGTTAAAAAATTTGGTCGGTCATATAAAGCCGGTATCCCTCAATCTCTCATTTTAGGTGATTCGTGCCAGACAGGCTAAAAAAGCGCACTGCATCCAAAAAATTTGCCAAAAAGTAACATGAGATTGGTGCCATGAAAAAATTGACGAGAAACAGGTGGGTACTGTAAACTCCACATTTACCTAAAATTTTATTATTGCTTTCAACACTATTAGCAATATACTAGTAATAAAAATTGATGTCTAAATGAATGTGATAGTAGTAAAATTTGAATAATGCATCCATTAAAATTTTACTTATTTCCTTCATTTATACGTCGTTTTACCTCAGTCCCTTGAAAGACGTATAAATGATGCTTTACTGTTTGTCGTAATTGTAATAGCATTATGAAATAAATTATCAATCAGAAAAAGATATTCTAAGAAAACTCGTACGTTGGCTTTACTCTCCTGACACCAGTGTTACAAAAAAGTCTTCGTAGGGTGTATGGTGAAACAGTCCAACAGGCAGGATAATGAGGAGGATCGCATTCACAAATATTCAGGGGAGCACGAAACACAGGTAGCAGGAACAGTATCTCTTATACAGATCAGACGACAGAGATGTCGAGGAAAGGCTAGCTGTTTGGCTACCGCTTATGATGGCTTTGAGGGAGCTTCGCACCCTTTGCTAGTCTATATGTTTGTAAACGAGCGAGTTGGAGTGCACCTGAAAGGGTGAGGTGAAATACGAAATTCAAGTGGTGCTATTTTTTGGAATATCTGCCCCTTTTTAAAGGCAACACCGCACTATAACTTTATGTGATTTGTCTTGGTGTGCCTGTCTGTAGTTTTTCTAAAATCTGGTGTTTTTCATTCTGAAAAGACAGCAACACTACAGTAGCATTCTCTGAATCACCGATCTATCGCCAAGGTCAAGAGGTCCAGGCCCGTCATATTTAAACCCCACCCTGATAGAACTGAGGGAGGAAATCGCAATATCATTGGCTGCGAGGGCAGTGACGTCGTTTTCAGCTCCTACACGAGAAGTGTAGGGAACATAAGAACAAGAGTCGTCCTACTTTTCTCCCTTACAGTTCAGCACAGAAACATTCTTCCCTTGTTGGATCATATATCAAGATGAAATTCTTCAGTGAAAAGAATTGTTCTTAGCCACAGAAAAATTGTTCAAGAAATTAATCTTTAGTGTGAATTGTCATATTCACTCAATGAAAATGAACGCACATCTAATATTTTCATTATGCAACTTATCTAAATAAATTAGTTTTAATCAAAATATTTATATTATATTTTATATAAAATGAGTTTTTTCTTAGTCATTTTTTTAGAGTTAATAAAATACATAATTAATTTAAAAATAACATTTTGATTATTTTCATCTTGGATTCTTGGAATAAAATAACAATAATATAAAAAAACATTAACAAAAATATTTTGTGTAAACCTAGTATTTACTAAAAGGGAGATGATTTTTAAAATTTTATTTATTTAACTCATTTTCTATGGTTGAAAGACTATAATGATACACGAATTTTTTCTGCAATTTTAAATTTGAAAAGACTTTAGTAAAGAGTTAGTTGGGAGTACCACACACAACACTACTACATATATATATATATATTAATACAGCTAAAGCAGATCTCTATTTAAATATGAAAACTAAAGATTACTTCGAAAAAACTTCTTACCAGTAACAAAATCTTCTTTTGTTGTTAGACATGATTTTCTGCTGCCTTTTGTATTTGTACGAAATAGTATTTGTCTAATAAACTAAGCGCATAATATTCAGCTGAATTTGTCTTCAAATCCATATTATTCGTGAGTAAAAGAAAGGATAATCTAGACTAAATAAAATTGCGACGTAGTGTTTATCGTAGATCAAAATTCTAGTCCAAGCAACGAAACCACACTAATCTAAAGTCCATTCAATGGTTTGTTTTCTTATAATTTCCGTAATGAGAACAAAGAACGACGTCAATGGTCAATTCAATCATAATACTTCGATTTGCCTCAGTTCTATCATAGGGTTTGAAATATGCGGCCCTGTCATCCCATATCTACCCCTGTAAAATTTTCTTCCCAAACGTGACTATGCAGGAAAGGATATTATATTTTGCAACAATAGTTTTAAGAATCAAAATAGTACAAAAAATTGAAACAAAAAGGGAAAACCTTCTCTATGTAAAAGGGAAAAGCCTTAGCATTTTGAGAACAGACATGCAAAGAAAAAGTCCGACATGAGAAAAGCTAGTTGAAGTTGTCATCTGCGCACGTTTATCATTGGTCATCAAATAAAAAAAAATAAATACCTTCAAAGCCTGAAATTTTGATACATTGAGTAGGAAGATAAGATCAACAAAATTAGCCAATAAAATAAAAATTGATATTTTGGCCATATTTTGGGTAATGTGTCCCCTTAAAAATTGGATAACAGCTGTTTTCTGTCCTGAAAAGGAGCATAATTCTTTAAACATGCTTTATTATTTCTCACTAATATTAGCTAACGAACTTCCTTGACTTTTACACGTCGAGTGCGGGAGAAAAACACAAATGTAATCTGACTTAGTTTAGAACAGTTTTCAACGAATTTGACAACCTTTAATCTATTGTTGCAAAAAGTCTTACTGTGGGTGTATGGTGTAAACAGTCCAACACGCAGGATAATGGAGAATGAAAGTTTATTTACAAATACGCAGGAAAACACGTAGCACATGTACAGGAAACAGTAGTTCTTGCACAGATTACCAATGTAAATAGACAACAATTCACAAGTAATGTCAGTTCAGCACTTTGATATTTAACAACACAAACAGTCAGCAAATAACTAGTAACGACAATAACCGTACTTTCAATAGCGCTCAGCTCACGAACTTCCCATCTCGCACTGCGGACGAAACTCTAAAGTCGTTCCCAATGGATCAACACTCTAACGCTCGGCGTCTAACAGCTTACTAGCTCGCACAGCGGATAGAACTCCAAAGACGTTCGCGATCCAAGGCGATCCCAGTCGACCAACAACCACCTCCGTCGTCCAAGCGCTCTCCTTATATAGTTTTCCCCAGCACATGGAATGATCTAGCACATTCGTGGCGTATCTTCTCTCCTAATAGAAATATCGAGAAGATTCCAGCACTTTTGAGATTCCATATTTCGTAGCCAAAGTCGCCAAATTTCTCGCCAATGTCAGGGGTCCAGACGTGGCTACTGGTGGTCATCTCATACTTACCCTTGTAAAACTCTCTTCCCAAACATAAGACTCACATTGCTGGGAAGCGACTTTCCATGTTTGTAACACTATTACAGTGATGGCGAACTTTTTCAGAAGTGGTCAAATTTTGTTCATTATTTTTTAATACTAGCCTGTGGGTCAAGTCAGTGACGTCACTTCGAAGGGGGGATAGTGCGAGTAGAAAAAGTATAAATAATTTGGAAAAACAAAAAAAATTGTTAACTCTTTCGGCCCTAATGGGAATATACGTCCCGGAGATTAGACTTCATTCCCTACTGGTAAATAAATCCGATTTTTCCGTGGCTTTTATGTTTTCAGTTTTCTTAGGGAATTAGGGAATAAAATTATGATTAAAGAAACTTGGGAATAGTCTCAGCTTGCAAATGGCGGACTTACCCCTAATAACACAAGACGCTCTTCAACAACGTGTACAATATTGTTACGATATCTTCACGATATTGTACGGCATTCAGAATACCGGACAACGTCGTAGAGATATCGCACAATATCTTGTGCTAATAGGGACGTTTTTGAGCGCCTACATTACTTGCGTTTCAATTGGTCTATTTTTTTAATATGACCGTAAGTACAACTATATTTATGCCATACTTAAGTTAAAATAGCTCTTATTTTTCTTATTTAGTAATAATTTAGCCTTTTTAATATAAGATTTAAAAATTTTGAATAAATTCTTTTTGTGGGATATATTGTCCCAGTCGTATTTAACAGTGGGACAATATATCCCATCAGTGAACAAATTACTACAAGATAAAGCTGTAAAATTGTTTCCCGGACATTCTAATGTTATGGTAAGAAAGAGAGTTTTACACACGTTTTAGTGGAATAGTCCCAGTCGACCGTACTATTGGGACATATTGTCCCAGGAGATTTCTAGGATACAGAAAAAAAGAGATTAAGCTTATAACTCATAGTATATTTCTTTTAGAATATTAACATTAAATTAAGGATTGATTACCTAAAAAGACAAAAAAATAATGATTGAATATCTAAACAGACAAAAAAATAATGATTGAATATCTAAACAGACAAAAATTGATAGAAGCAATTTTAATTGGTGTGCGCAGCAGCATCATCCAGGAGAAGATTGCAAAGTACAAAATAAATACGACTGTTTTTAATTTCTTCTTTGTGGATAAATGTTTTTCTTTCAAATATATTCCGGAATGGGTTCAGGCCTTAGAGGATAATAAATCATTAGTACTTAAAGTCTTTTTCCTCTACAGGAAACCTATTCCAGTTTTGAATCCGAATGGATGAATGGCCTCTGATGAAGTCATCCACCGGATTCTTACTTTTTATCCTTGTCTGCTATTATTTCAAGAGAGAGGGTAAATTATGTTAACACTCTAGTATCTTTTGGATTTTTATGAAGGATTTTTTGCCACTTTATTTTTTCAAAATGCTTCTTGTATTGAGGTCGGGCATAATTCAGACCACAAAGGGTATATTTTTGATTTATAATCTTACCCTTGACAGAAAATTTTGTCCATTTTAGAACTTCAATGGCGAATGGGCTTTGAAAAAGTTCGTCATTCAGGTTCTCATTCATTCCTTCCATTTTGAATATTTTTCTTTTACATTCTAAATTCTATTTTATGTTTTTTAATATTAATCGCTGTAATTTTTTGTTGATGCAATCACTTGATGCTGTTGCGTTGATCACGCAAAAAGGTGTACTGTTATCGTTATTGTTTAAATCTTCTGTTTCTTATTTATACTGTTTCTTTTTTAACTTTTTTTTAATATTATTTGTGAAGCTTACTTTTATTCGGGGGTGGGGGCTGATGGAGGATCTTCTAAATAAAGAAATGTTTTATTGAATAGCATTATGCCTGCAAATATTGACTGCTATAACAATGGTGCCTCTTTTAAAGACATAAGCTCAGATAACTATAATATTCTTCCACTCTACATATAGTATTGAGGATGTAAAATGTTTTGTTGACTATGTAAGCAGAAATTTTATGCAAACCATAACAGCGAACAAAACCGATCGATGATAATAGAATCTAATTACTTTAATGCGAAAATTTTATAATTTACAAAAAGTACAACTTTGATAAGGCCGATCGATCCTTCGACTTTGTACACACTGAAATGCCAAATGTCATGGGATACTCCCAAATATAGTATGAGACTTCCTTTGGCTGCTAAGTGCAGCAACTCGACGTGGCATTAACTCGATAATTCGTGGGAAGTACAATCGACAGAACTCACAAGTTGCAGTGAACATTTGGGCACGAGGGGATCGACCAGAAGGTGATGAAAAAGAAAACGATTTGGGATCACCCCTTTTCACAGAAAGCTGATAGTGATTTGGAAATTTCATAAATAGTTTTTTTCTTGTGCTCAATATTTAGATATATTGTTATGAGATCAAAGATTTTTTGTGTTTTGAAAGAGAATTAACAATTTAATATGAATATTTTCAATACATATATTTAAAAGACTTTGTAAAAGGTTTAATAAACCCTGAAGATTGATGGCTAACTGGTGAAAAAAGTCAAGTAATTTTAATCTGAAAGAAGATCGTAAACATTTAATTGTGAAAATTCCAAAATCTAGATAAGAAAATTTTTTCTTATTATGTTGTTAATTCAAAGTTCAACTAATTCGTTGCCAAAGAAGGTGATGATGCAAACGTACAGGAAGAGATATATAAATAAATGTTCTGTTCTTGATTCTCTAATGGATGAATTCAAGATAATTTTCAATCTTTTTTCTTTCCTTGGAATCGTAGTTGTGGAAGATGCAAAAGTCACCAAACGAAACCAGATGAAAAGCTGCTATGAGAGAGTTAAAAATCAATGCGGGAATCTTCTCAATCAAAATTATTTGAAAGTTATGTTTCTTATCATTTTCCTTATGAAGATTCTAATCAATATATCGTACTTAGCACATGCAACAGACAAAAGAAAAGAGTTCGCCATCTTTGTGCAAGCAATTTTGATCATCCTATTGTACATCTTAATATACATCAAACGTCTGCAATTTCTACGAGTTACATACGATCTCAATATAATCTTGAAACTCTCAACCATACGTAAAATAAGAAGCTTAAAGAAAACACTAAATTGTTTCTTTATTTTTATATTATTAATAATTCTTTGGATAATTTCATGCAGCTATTTTGATTACAGTAGACTGAAAACTCTATCTCTGTATTTTCAGAACCACACATTCTTACCTTCGTACACGCCTTTTGTTGTTGAAGTTTTTGATTTATCTTTCTATGTTGTAGGATGCCTCAATCTTTATCTTTTTGTTAGTTATTACTTCTTTTTCTGCAAGATTATTCGAATAATTTTAAGACATTTTCTTATGAAACTTGATAGAGCTGGTTCTTCTGAAGATTTACTGAAAGCGATTCGTGAATTTGAATATATTTTTAAAAATGTGGGCGATTTCGACGAGCAATTCTCGTTTCCCTCTTTTCTTGTAATTCTCATATCCATGATGGGCGTTTTTCGCGCGGGATATAAACTGGCATTTAACGATGGGCTGCCCGTGGGTTTCAGTGTTTACTTAATTAT
>BGPR01009129.1:31217-43569 GCA_013235015.1 Araneus ventricosus
CATTTCAGATTTAAAATTCAAGAAACTCCTAGCATACAGGGCACCTTAACTTTATGGAAGATTTATGTCCCGGATAGATCCCTCATAGTCACTAGTTTTGCTGCTATGATAACTTATGGCACTTTGATTGGCAATTTGGGAAAGTACGTTAAGAAAATTAAGTATAGAAGGTTGAAAATTTAAAAAAAAACCTGCATCCTAGATAACTTCAAATGTATAATAGGAATTTGTTGATTGTAACTTCAATTATAAGAATTAATTATTCCTTCTAATGCTTGTAAACAATATTCATTCTTTTCTCTGTAATATAATAAAAATAGTTTAGTTTAATAAATCCATTTGTAGAAAACCTCAGATCAACATATGATTTAAATAGACATATTAAATCTATATTGCAATTTGGGGGAATATTTCAGTAATTTCAAAATTTCTTGAAGTGTCTTTTCTTCAGTCCATTGACATGATTTCAATTTTTCAACGAGAGGAGTGATCCTGTCCTTATAAAAAAAATGCATAATGTCTTTATAAAGTATGCATGCTTTATTACGCACAATATTTTAGTAACAAAGAAATAATTGACAAAACAACAACTTTTGATTTCAAGCTCCAAACATCGTATAAATGTGAAAATGTATATAATTTACTGGTTATCAACGCATTCCATTCCCGCCACATAAGTATTATGGTAACACTGATATTACACAGCCTATTCTTACAGTGTCTCTATAAGTCAAGGAATCATTGTGCAAAAAGGAAAAACAACAATATCAGAACGATTCTTATATAACCTGAAAATTTTTACGTTGCTAAAGAAATAAAGATTTAATAACATTTGAAGAACCTTTCTAAATAGGACTGTGTTCTAAAACCTTATCGATAGATAGCTTGAAGTAAATTTTAATGTCATTATACTGCAAACAACAGCAGTTTCTTGATGGTAGCGGTAAGTCTGAAAAATTAAACCAAATTATTTGTATAACACCGTAAGGCGGGTATGAAAAGGAAACTGAAGCGCAGGTGTTGCAATGCAACTGAATGTCATTTTTGAGAAAAATATATAGGTTTTTCTTAACAAATAGAACATTTTCATCAACTGAATTCTAAAACGTATCAAAGAACGCATACGTAACAGGCGAGTGAAAAAACAGGAACAAGAGTCATCGTCGTCTTCATGGCTTAAGGAATTTTTCCTTTTAAAAGGAATGTCAAGGGGGCTGTCCATAAATGATGTCACACTTTTTTTCAATATTTTTAACCCCCTCTCCCTTTGTCACAAAGTGTCACACTTCACCATACCCCCTCTCTCCCCCTTGTCACATGTCACACTATATTACAAAAACATAAACTTGCAGTTCAGAAACAAAGCACTACGTTATAGATAATATTTCAAATTTTATTTTTATACTTTATGTGTTTTAATGACATTTGTGAGCATAACCATAATAATGATTATATGTGTACATATTTTGTATGAAATAAGATTAAGGTTTACAACAGAAAACCTAATTAATATACAATAGTAATGAAATATTAATATAAAAGAGCAATTGTAAACAGTACTTTTGGAATTTGATATATGTTGCTTTAAATCTTATCTTTACTTTATGAACACAAAATTCTCTTAGGCAGATTGAATTTTTTAAAAAAGCGCCTCAATAAGATCAACCTGTTTGTGCCACTATCAGTTCTACCATTCACCCAGGCGACGTATCTTTTGTTGGACATTTCAAGAGTGAGACAGGGGGAGGTTTGCTTCTAATGGTGAAGAATTTCTGCTGCTACCACATTCTCAGAACCTACCCTGAATGCCTTTTTGAAAAAGAAAGGAAAATAAGTGAAAAAAAATCACATGAAACTTGTTTTAGCCCCGATTAAAAAATATCCTCAAATTCTGGTAATTTCAAAATAAGTTCAAAATTTAATCTGCTGATTTTAAATGTTTTTATTTTAACCAAAATGTGTGATGTCACACTTCTTGTTACCCCCTCCCCTTGTCACAAACTGTCACAATTTCACGAACCCCCTCTCCAAGCGTGACATCATTTGTGGACGGCCCCAAGTAGGAAAACCACGTTTGTAAAGATTATTTTTGTAGAACAAGAAGAATGAGTGAATAGTCTAAAATGAATGAACTGAGGGTGATTTTTTGCATTCTTTTTCATTTATTTGAAATAGATGTTTTGGATCGTTCTAAAATCAGAATTGAAAACCGCAAACAGAAAGAAGTTGAAAAATCTTAATAATCCCATGCTTGAGAACTTCTCCTAAATGCACCATTTTTATTGTTTTCCTATCGAAACTTTCTGCAGTACAGGTTGGGTTCAACTTTAAAGATAAATAAAGAGCAAGATTGTTCGCTCCTTGCTGGAAATGTTAGTAATAACTCTTTTAAGGGGAGTTGGAACCGTAAGTCCGTTAACCCTAACCCTGTTACTTCGATGTACCTTTTATCAAAATCTGTTACAGATTCACGGTTGAAATTTTTTATGTAAGTAACGTACATCATTCTCATTACACTGAAATGATTTTTAAAAAATTAAAAAACTTATTTATTGCAAATTTTTTTGTATCAAAACAAAAAAATTTGAAAATGGCAAATTCGATGTACCTTTTCTCAAAATGTGTTATAGATACATGTTTGAAA
This sequence comes from Araneus ventricosus, assembly GCA_013235015.1. Classification (NCBI taxonomy): domain Eukaryota; kingdom Metazoa; phylum Arthropoda; class Arachnida; order Araneae; family Araneidae; genus Araneus; species Araneus ventricosus. Next base: position 33,862 of record BGPR01009129.1, read on the forward strand.
CTTTTTATACAAGTAAAGTATATGTATCTAATTATACTGAAATGAGCGTTTAAAAAAAAACTCAAAACTTTATTTTTTACATTTTCTTGTGTCAAAATAGGGTAAAATTTCACTATGTCTAATTAAATATTTTGTAAATTTATAAAAAATTAAAAATTAATCAAAGTCTCAATTCAGTATAATGAGAATTTCAAACATGTATCTATAACACATTTTGAGAAAAGGTGTATCGAAATTGCGAGTTTCACATTTTTTATTTTGACACAAAAAAAAATTGTAAAAAATAGGTTTTTGAATTTTTTCTTAAAATCATTTCAGTATAATGAAAAGGATGTACTTTACTTGTGTAAAAAATTTCAAACTTGAATCTATAACAGATTTTCAGAAAAGTTGCATCGAAGCAACGGGGTTAGGGTTAACGGACTTAGGGTTCCAACTCCCCAATAAAAGTTTATAGAAACAGAAGAGTGATTCTTCAAGTGACAGAAAAACGCAACGAAGCAACTAAAATATTCCTATATTTTAGAATAGGACAAATCAAATATACATTTCTCATAATCTTTGTTTTTGTAAAAATCAATAAAGTTCTACAAAGGCAGTGTCAACGATTTGAAGCTCATCGTGGATAAGACACACCAGCGATGATTGCTTTTAACGGAGCACACGAACTCGACGGTTCACAATCTCCGAAACCTGACACTTGGCACCTATACATCTGTCTGAAAAGTTGAGTTTAACCTAGTTAATTGATATTACCTGGAATGAAGATTAATAATAGTGCTGAAAGGGAAGTTATTAGTAATTAATTCCAATTAGATGTCTCATTTATTCGACTCCTTTCGTTTCATTCATTCAACCTTCCATTCTCACACGCATACAACAAGATATGGAAATAATAATAATAATAATAATAATGAAAAATAAAAGGAAAAAATTAGAAAATAAATAAATAAATAAAAACTTGAAATGAAATGGTCGTGGATAAGAGGAACGAAATGAGAAATTTCTCAGAAATAAACGCTGGAGTTCCTTCGTTAAACCGTCAGCTTTATCACCAATTCCTTGCTTTTAAATCTGTTGGTTTCTGTTCCACATCACAGCAAGTACTTTTCTGGCAGTTTCCGTTGTCTTTTACTGCCTGGTTCGCATATTCCATTGAAATCTACTATTTGTTCAACTGCTTCAACAGATTAAAACTGATTATTCAACGAGTGATTTCAGGAGATACCTTTACCTTTTTAGACTTATTTATAGAATAATAAAAGACATGGGAAATTTCTTTTCATTTTCTGTCTTTGTCACGCTCCTGATCACCATTGATTGAGTTATTTCGTGCGGGATACAGACTTGCATTCGGCCCTAAGACATTTCACTAGAAATACTTATATTAGTTCTTTTCAGCAATCGTCAACTTGTTATTACAATTGATGATAATGATATCAGTTTCATAGCTGATGAAGAAGCTAATAAAGTTGTGTTTACCTTGTTGAATTCCAAAACATGAAAACGACCTGAAATCGGAATTTGAGAAAGAATTTCGACATTATAAGAACCTAAGTTTGTGGAAAAATTCTTTTGATAGGTCAAGCCTTGGTACTCTGCTAGGATACGAAGTTTTAATTGGAAATGGTGGAAGAGGTAATTAACCGCATACATATACACTTGTGAAAATCACCGGAACTACTGTTGTTAAATTATCAATTTTTACAAAGTCTCTTTATAGATTAATGCTGAGAATAATTTTTTAAATTATTTAATTTTATCCAGTAGATTACAGCTAAATCTCTTTCTAACCAGTGCAATATAATCCTAGTAGTTCTGTGAACCGTAGATCTCGCGCCCTCCCTTCCAAAAAATTTAAAATAGGTTGTCCATTGCAGTCTTTAAAGATTTATCCAACGTTGTCATTCATTCATTTTTATCCAACGTTGTCATTCATTCATTTTTATCGAACGTTGTCATTCATTCATTTTTATCCAACGTTATCATTCATTCATTTTTATCCAACGTTGTCATTCATTAATTTTTATCCAACGTTGTCACTCATTCATTTTTATCCAACGTTGTCATTCATTCCTTTTTATCCAACGTTATCATTCATTCATTTTTATCCATCGTTGTCATTCATTCATTTTTATAAAAAGTTGGCACTCATTCATTTTTATCCAACGTTGTCATTCCTACGCGATTTTTTCCAGGAACACCAGACATCATAATTTGTCTCTCAAGGAGGAACTTTCTGTATGCCTATGAATAAACTATGTTACATATAACTTGCTAAGTTATATTTACTATCTGAAGCCGATCAATGTACACTGTTGAACACCTATTTTATACACAAATTTTACTCCCTGTATTTACAAAAAATACATAAACTTAATAAATTTACAGAAAAATGTACTGGTACAGATGTCTGGTAAATTATGCACTCGAGAGTGGTGGTAGTCATCGAATGTATATAGCATAAACCATTTGGGTAGAATCATGGGAAAAACATACTTTCGGAAAAAGAGAAATCACTATTAGAGGGAACTAAACAGGAAAAAGTATCTCTTAACATGGAAAAACCATGATCTTATCTCTTTCACACTTTTTTCAATGCAAATCATCTACACACATCTTTGTTTTTATCAGCATTTACAAAATTACAATTAAATGTTTGCTTTTTATCAGTAGTAAAAGATTGCAATCATATGTCTGCTTTTATCAGTATTGACAAAATTAGAATTAAATGTCTGCTTTTATCACTATAAAGAAAGTCAAAATTAAATGTCTGCTGTTATTAGTATTAACAAATTTACAATTAAGTATGTCGCCAATAGCAAACTGAAGAACGCGGTTACCTAGCGATAAGGCTTCGGGTTGGGTTCGAGAGTTCCAGGTTCGAAACCCGATTCCCCTGAAGACACACTGTGTATGGGGCCTGTTACAGGCTAAATCATACCTAGCGGCCAAACGTCCTCCTTCTGGTGTGGTGCGAAAGGTTGAAGAGCGGGTCGTCCTCATCATCTGACCGCGATTCAAAATTACAAAGTCAGTCCCAAAATAGCCCGAGTGTTGCTTCGAATAAAGACGTTATTGAAACTAAACAATAAAAATTGATTCATATATTTTAAGGGTGTCAAATTCGCCATTGACTGACAAACACATTCAAATCACTAAAACAGCCACCATCTTGAAATGGCATGAAAAAAATTCGGACATAAATGGGTTTTTTTCATGACCTCAGAAAACCTGATTCAAAGAAAATCGAACAAAGCATTTGGTGGTGACTGCGTAACAAACAAATTCACAGAAAGACGAACTGCTGAATGGTCGAGTTGAAACAGAATAACTTCGATTGGTCAACTATCATTACTTTAACAGAAGCAAAAGTACCTGAAGATAGAAGAAGTATCTTGAGGAAATGACGAGATTAGTATTTATCATAACAATATAAAAATTGTGAGTAATACGAAAAAAAGCATTACGCGAATAACATATAAACTTCTTTAAATTTTAATAACATGAACCGTTTTGTAGAATCTCTGAAAAAAATTTCACCGAATGAGAGAGAGAAAAAAAAATTAGATCCAACGAAACAGGAATAAACAACTATAAGCCTGAAAAACTATGATTTTCTCTTTCTTTTTGAATGCGAATTATTTATACAAATCTTTGCTTTCATCAGTATTGACAAATTGACTATCCGTATTTAGAACACTAATGTCTGTTTCGTCGTATTATTAATATTAAAATTAAATGCTTGCTTTTATCAGTATTTACAAAAACCTTTACCAAAATTATTTAACCTTTCGATGGCGCCAAATTCCTACTGACTCGCCAAAACGACAAAATCAATAAACTGGCTTCAAAATCGAAGCGAGTTTAAAAATAAGAAATGAAACATATAAAACCGTTTGCTATTCCTTCAAGAAACATTTATGCCAAATTCGAAGGAAATCGAACAATGCGTTTGGTCGTAATCGCGTAACAAATTTATCGACAGACAAAGTGCTCAATGGTTGTCTTAAAACGTAGATCTCGCTTCGCTCAGTCAAATAGTATCAATGAAATCAAATTTTTTGTATTTTAAAATGATGTAAAAAATGGTTTGTGTGCAGTAATATGCTCCGAGGCTATAGAAAAAAAAACCTTAAAGTTTCTATAAATTTTTAAATAGTTAAAAAATCTAATTAAAATTTTGAAAAACCCTTTCTTAGTGAGCAACTGACACCCAAGTAGCAAATTTTGCAGCTCTAGGATCAACGTAAAGTTGTATTCTGTGAGTAACTATTTTATAATCACTCAGTTTTCAGATAATATGTCAAATTAAAAACGTTATCATGTTAAGAAGATTCAAAATATTTTTTAATGATTTGTCGACTAGAATTACTAATATAATAGCCCAGATCTGTCTCTCGGTAAAGCTGTGACGTCACCAACAATAAAACTCGCGCCATAGCACTGAAAGACGTTAAACAGCATTATTTCATTGTTAGAGAACATAAATTTCAGTAATTTTAAATTTAAAAGAGTAATTGCCGTTCTAATTTCAAATTTAATTGCTTTAAAATAGTGAAATAAAAATTTCTATCGATTGATATAAAATTTATCTCGCTATGATCAATAGTTCCCGAGAAATTTTAAATTATATTAATCATATATTTCAAATTAATTCCCTTTTTTCAATAGAAAGTAGTAAATTACGTCAGTAGTATATCATGGACGCTATATAATTTAGACGACACGATGCATCTGATTATTTATTGCAATCGCGATGATATAATTTAATAATATTTTTTGGCAACGTTTGACAAGCAGAGAAGTGCTTTGTTTTGATTATGATTTCGAAAAATAATTCCTTTGAAATTTTTACTTTTGACTTACGTTTGACAAGCTGAGAATTTCATGGTTATTGAATTATAATAAAATTGTTAGACAACGAAAAATACTTCATATGAAATATTGTTTACCAAGATGTTTTTTGAATAAAGAAATATGTAAATTAAGAAAACAATATTCCCTCTCAAAAACATATGTTTATTTTATTTGTTTTCAATCAATGTTAAGCATTTCTCTCTCATATATATCTATTTAAACACGTCAAATTTAACGGGAAATCTCTCGAATGAAGAGGAAATTTGCACCCGCCATACCGTGACGGGTGATTTTCTAGTTTATTTATAACTGACGATTCGTTTATGCACTTCGAAAATAAGCTGGACATTGATCACTAATAGTAATAGCTGATGCTAAGAATTATAATGCAATTGTAACGTGTAACGTCAGAATTGTTACACATGTGTTTATGATGTAAAATGAATTTTGTTTTCTTTGTTTACCCAGAGCTAGACAAAAATAAAGAATGCATAATGAAAGGAATCACAGACAGAGAATGTCTTGAGCCAGTTATGCATATTCTGGAAAAAGGAACCTCTCCGAAAGACATTTTGAAAGTTCAAAAGGAAACATGCAGGTATGGTTTCTTCTGCAATCAAATTAGAGCACTGTATTATGAGTTATATACTGCAGTAATGTGATATTATGTAGGATTAATGTAGTTACGTTATGATATGATTAATGTAGTTATATTATGAGTTCTGAAAGAAAAGATGCGAACTAGAAATATCCTCTTCCAGAGAAAAATATCTGAGAACATTCCCGGTTTTTTCCGCTCAACTAAACTTCTGATTCATTTTGCTTTAAATTTTTAAAATCTGGCTTTAAAATCCACGCAAAGAAAAAAACACCCGCAAATTATTTATTATGAAAATATTTCCTGTATTATTTTTAACTGCTCTATTGATTTTATTTTAATGAAGGCTTAGTGTCAAAAATAAATAGTGAATGATAAATATTTTTTTTTCCTTTTTAGTTTGAAATTGTGACAATAAAAATTCTTTCATTCCTTGCGCTGATAATCAACAAATAAAATTTAAATATTTATTAGATGTATAAAAAATTACTAAACATTAAACAACAACTCTTCATTTGTATCCCTGGACCCAGTGGCGAATATAGGTTATAATTTTGGGAGGGGCCAATATGACCAAGCTTACAGTTATTTGCGCTTGTTTTTTTTTAATTTATTTTTTTTAAAGTAAACTATCATTCCATGATTAAGGATAGTTTTCAAGGGGATTTAAACAAAGTGTTGGGACTAAACAATCTAGTTATTATTATTTTTTTATGTTTTCAGTTTATTTTTATAACTGAACTGAACTAATTCTTTATTATATGATAGCGCGCTGTTTTATAACACGCTCGTATTGAACATTTAATTGTATTCGCGTTAATATTATTTTCCTCGCTCCCCTTACTTTTTTACTTACTTAATGTGTTACCTTTTTTTAATAAAGATTTTTTTTTTGCTCTGGTCCCAACAAAAGTAAATTTTATACAAAGGAAAAGAATGTTGTTTTATTATTATTGAGCTATAAATACGGTGTCATGAAGTGAGTACATAAAAAAAGTTTGCCTTTTTATGTAAAGTGTACAAAACGAAGTCCAGATTTCTTGGTACACTAGCAAACTTATCAAGAACTTCTTCATCTCTTATTTTAATGTCTCTATGGATCGAAACCAATGCTAGTCCATTAAGCCTACTTTCCGATGTGGTATTTCTTAAGTAAGTCTTCAATCTTCTTAAACTTGAGAAGCTTCTTTCCACGGTTGCAACAGAAACAGGCACAACTGCTAGTAATTTCAAGAGAATATAAATGTTGGGGAAAAAAGTCTTGTCACATTTTTCTAGAGAACTAATGGCTGTTTTGGGAAGATTTTCAGATTTTTCCTGACTCCACTTTTCTTTCCACGACATAAACTCACTTTGCACGACCTCTTTATGTGACAAATATTCTTCGTAGAAATTTAAAGCAGCTTCCAATGAATAGAAATCTGTTTTGGTACAAAATTCTGGAAGGATGTGTTGTAAGGATGCAACTGTTTCCTTGTGAGATTCAAAGCGTTCCTTCAGTGAATTACAAAAATCATCAAGGTAAGGTACAAAAACAGGTCGTCGATAGTATTCTTCTTCTGTGCTGTCAGGGACGCTGTTGCGGGCTGTTTGAAGGCGACAAACTCTTGGAATCTCTTCTTTAAAGTCGAGCTTTGCAGCGATTTCCTTTACTTGAGCATACAGGGTTTTAAGTTGTCATTAGCATTTACCCTTTGTTTCGATAGCAGATCTAAGACACTTGTAACATTTGCTTTGGCTTGAGAGAAAGATCTATGTTTTTTTGATAAGATAGTTATCAGTAACTATCAGAATAACTTCTCAGATAAGTTATGTGTAGTTGACAGCATCCGGCTCAAAACAAAAAGATTGACAAAAAATTGAAATTGACTGATAGAACTACTTAGAACATGTGCCTTAGGTGCTGAGTCGCTTGATTCTTCTTCTATTTTCAAAAGAGAGAGGAGGATTGGTTCTAAAATATCTTTAGAACCAGAAGCTTGTACCCCTCTAAATTGCCCTCTCATCGTGGCAGCACCATCGTATCCTTGACCTCTCATTTTCTTTAAGTCAAGCCCTAAAATTGACAACGTCTGTAACACTGTGTTAGCTAAGCCTGCAACAGTAACGTCATAAACGGGGACAAAAGTTAGGAAATCTTCTCTAATTTTGTATTTTTGGTCTTCAACATACCGTACACAAAGAGAAAACTGTTCTATTTGGATAATGTCAGTGGTTTCATCTGCCAAGACGGAATAAAATATAGACTTCCTGACATTTCTCACAATTTGAGATTGTATTAAATGACCAAACGTGTTAATGAGCTCGTTTTGAATAAAAGAACTTGTGCACATGCTCCTCCCACCACTGTTCATTAATTGGTCTTTAAGGTCATTATCTCCACTGTTAGCTCTGTATCTCAGGAGTGATCGAAAATTTCAGCCATTTTTTCTGGTTCTTCTAGGCCTATTCGTCCACCATCACGATGACCTCTTACTGCTATTTGTTGCCTTCTGCAAAGTCTTATAGTTTGTATTATAGGTATTTACAGTATTTTTTTCAGTATTTTTCTGTTTTTTCAATATCCAATCTTCTTTGAGCATTTACTTGATTAATAACACTCTCAGTTTTTTCGTAACAATGGATTTTGTGTTTTCAGCAATTAAGACTGATTTTTTATGATATGTGCAAGTTTCATGTTTACGAAACATTTTCTTGACTTTTTCAAATTACTAAAAGCCTATGTTACTAATGCCCCTGTTACTTGGTGATCTCCTGTATCTACATTTTTGGAGTGCACAAATATTACACAATATTTACAAAAAGATCCGGATTTTTCTTCAGAATAAGCTAACCACTCGAATTCTTCTAGCCATTTCATTTGAAAAGATCTAGTTTGGTTTGAACTAGAACTACTAAAAGTAGAAGGAAATTTGTATACAGGTTGAATTTCCAAACATTTTCTACTAGCGAAATTTTTTCTTTATTTGTTAACGAACGAACGGAATTGCTTTGACAATAGTTTCCGGGGGTGCCAGCTCAGGTGTCGTCCTCGTCATCTGACCGGGGTTCAAAATTACGAGGTCCGTCCCAAAATAGCCCTCGTGTTGCTTCAAAACGGGACGTTAATATAACTAAACTAAACTAAACTTGACAATAGTTTCCAATATCATAGATATTTTTTAATTGGTTGAAGTCCTCCGCAACTGGGGCTGGATCAACGGTACTCGTATTTGCAACACCAGAAGAAACATTGTTACTGGCACAGTCAACTTCAGCACTGTCACTAACAGGCCTATTTACACTCTGGTTTTTTGAAAAAAAGTTTTGAATAGAAGCTTGTCTCTTCATTATGAATGTAGTTGACTTAATAACACATTAAGCTTCCAGAATAGCAAAATGCAGATGATCGCAGATACACAGCTATGGAAAAAGCTCCTTAACTCAATAAACAGAGCTACAGATAAAACAACTTGACAAACAAGCATAGAAAACGTTAACACACGAACTAACCGCATAAGAATGAACTAACTCCTATTGCCGGTCGCCCGCTTATATAGGATCAGTTGGCGCGCTTGGCGACCTTCTGTAATATTCCAGAATCTTCAAACCTATTCGAGATTTCGACTCTTCACTATTGCCAACTTAGTTTTCTTGCCAAATTTGGCGCCAAAGTTAAATTTTGCGAACAGAAAACGTTATTTAGTGAAATTATTCTTGGTATGATATAGTTCAAAACAAGACTGCGCCTTCATTATACGCCCATATTTTAAATTCACGGTACTCCTGATGTCATCTATATTTGTTTTTGGAAGCTAAAAGTTAGGAAATTATTTCCGAGCAAACGCCAACCGAATAATAAATACTTATTACATTAAATTTGTTTCTGATTTCGGGGGGGGGGGGGGCCCCCGCGCCCCCCCCCCATATATACGCTCTTGCCTAGACCCATAACGGAAGGAATTTTGAATTTATTTCAAAATTCCAATTTTTATCAATTTTTACGGAAAGGAAAAAAATTCTTTATCACTAAAATTCTTATCTTCTATTATTATCGTTCGATTTTACCTGAAGTTGTTTATATTTTGTAGTTCCTAGCCCCTCATCAATTCTCGAAGGAATTTTCAAAATAACATCAAATTTAATTTTTCGTCAATTTCGGCGGGAATTGAAAAAAATGAAATTTAATAAAAAAAAATCAGAACTCTCATTCGAATTACCCGATTTCCCCCAAGTTTGCTTTAAATAACTCAGTTTCTTTCCCCTAATCC
>BGPR01009129.1:43579-56386 GCA_013235015.1 Araneus ventricosus
TTTCCCCCAAGTTTGCTTTAAATAACTCAGTTTCTTTCCCCTAATCCATTACCATAGGTATTTTGAACATAACCTGAAAATTAATTTTTGGTCAAATTCGGACGAATTGAAAAAAATGTAATTTATATAAAAATTTATATCTCGCGTTCCAGGCATCCGATTGCCTCAGGTTTGCTTTAAATGTCTCTGATTCCATCTCTTAATGCATTACCGAAGGAACTTTGAACATAACATCAAATTCAATTTTTCGTCAATATCGACTGGAATTTTGTAAAAATGTAATTTATTTAAAAATTCATATATTGCATTCTAATCATCCGATTTCCACTAGGTTTGCTTTAAATGTCTCAGTTTTCTTCCTCTATTCTGTTCCTGAAGGTATTTTGAACATAGCCTGAAATTTAAATTTTGGTCAATTTCGGACGAATTGGGAAAAAAAATGTAATTCAATTAAAAATTCATATCTCGCTTTCTAAGGATTCGATTTCCGCCAGGTTTGCTTTGCGTGCCTCTGTTCCTGGTCCCAAATAGGATCCCGAAAGAATTTTGAACGTATCTTCAAATTTCATTTTTCGTGAATTCGCCCTAAATTGGAAAAAATTTTAATTTATATATTTATATTTCGCGTTCTATTGCTCCAATTTTTCCCAGGCTTGCTTTGTTTCTCTTATTTCCTGGTCCCTAATAAGATCCTGAAAGAATTATTAACATATCTTCTAATGTCTATTCTATTCATCCAAAATGAATGAATAGACATTAGAAGATAATGAATGCATGAATTTCTCGGTAGTCCATATGCTTTGCCATCCGTATCCCAGTATTTAAAACAGCTTCGTATTTACGCGGCTACTGAACGACATGTCGCCCAGCTGTCTTATTATCACGACTTCTTTGTTGTTCATAGTTCAGGGTTGACTTTCTAATTATTTGGCAATTGTATTTCTTTCCAATCAATATTGCATATGCATTTCTTTCTGACTGACGAAACGTTGTCAAAAATATATCTTTATTTCTTTAACATTTGTATGATTTTTTTACTTCTATTGAATTGTTAGACATGTTGCAATGTGTTTATAAATGTAATGTGTTAATTTTTATTTACCTTTTGTTTCCTGTATTATTATTATTAGTTGTTTCATGAACTTTTTTGGCACTTCCTTTGTCTTTTGTTTAGTTATTCTGAACTTTTGTTGATGTTTTTTCGCATTCAGTGTAATTCAGTTTTGATGTTATGTAGCGTAATATGATATGATCAATTTTTCTGTTTTGTTATTGTTTTGTACTCCCGTACCTGGCTTCCTTTGGGTAGGCTGCGTCGGCGTGGGCAAATAAATAAATTAAAATCAATATTCTTCTTTACGATTAACAATGTAAGATCGTTCTATCTCTTCGGCTTACATTATCTATCATTTAACTCTTTAATCCCGAGAACGACTTTTTTCTTCTAGTAAGTTTAAAGCAGAAACTTTTAGGGAAGAAGTGACATTAATTGAACTCTTCCAGTCTGGGTGGTCATTTACTTACCATCCCACCCTCTTCTGAAAAATTTTCTTAAGACGCACGGAAATGGGCTGGGGTTGGCAAGGATAATTCGACCCCCTACCGCGCTTATCTCTTAAGCTGTCTTGGAACCTCACCTCCCCTCAAAAGAAGCCAACCGCCTCAGACAGGCATTGGTCGCTGTTAAGGGGAAATTTTTAGACAGCCCGGGACCGCCTCGCTCGGTATGAGAGGGTTAAGGCATTCAGCGTGATACATGTTATTAAGCGTTAAGCGTGGAGGAAAGCTCAATGTAAAGCTTTCCTCTCAAATTTCCCCCTCAAAGATGTATTTTATTTACCAAACAGAAGTATCAATAAGGATTTCATACTTAAACTGTATTCCAGTTTTTCGAGGAATTAAATGTATCTCAAACCGCCTGCCTTGAAAGGTGCTGTCCAAACGGATTTTGACAAATCATTTATATTTTCCGCGATTTACACGAGAAAGACATCCTTGCCTTTTTTAGAAGCGCTGTCTCCACTGCCCTCGGTGACTCATTTTCCCTCATTTGTCATTTCCTAGTTCTTGGAAAGACTATAAAATCCTACCACTTGCCTTATAAGTTCTTAAAGATTCCTGTCACTTCTTAGGCGCCCTGTTAATTGCTGATATCCAATCTGCTGATAACCAGACCCTATTATCCCCATCACAGCCGCTATCTATTCTACAAGGCTTATTGGGAGATCATGCTTCAATGCAAACATAGAGGGTGTCTTAGCATTGGGTTACAAACTTCTAGGAGGGGTAGGGTACACCTAGACTAGCCGGAATCACATAGTAGTGCTGGGTCGGAAACGCTTGCCAGACGCGGTAGATGGAGTTGCACGCGAGGGGGATTCCCGAGCGTTCTCTCTTCATTTCACACACTAGCGTAGCAGTAGTAGGAGGACTTATTATACGAACGCGGAGCTAACGGAAATGTATCTGGCGTACGGGGCTGCGAGGTGCAATGGGCGAGCCGTACAGCGCTTTTACGCTCAACCATATCCTATGAGACGCACACCCAGCCATAAACTCTTTCGACAAGTGCACCAGCGGTTATCTCACAGGGGTTCTTTCCCGATTGTCGTGAGGGAAATGTACTGGCTCTGGACATTGAGAAGACTGTGCTCGGACTCGCACAGGAGAATCCAAGTTCGAATACGCGAGCTATAGCGCGGCTTGTCGGGATTTCCCGCTACTGCGTGAAAACGGCATGTATCCATATCACCTACAGCGCATTCAGGCACTTCAAAAAGGTGATTATGCACCTCAGAAAGCTTTTGCACAATGGTATCTGCAAATGCGCAAGAAAGAACGCTTGCGAATCCATGGCGCGTGCAACGCTATCTACCGCGTCTGGCAAGCATTTCCGATCCAGCATTGCTATGTGATTCCGAGTCGTCTAGATGTACGCTACCCGTCCTAGAAGTTTGTAACCCTGGTGCTGAGACACCCTGTGTAATGGAAGTGTTTATATATATATAAAGAGGTAAATGAATGTCAACCAATTTTAATCTCTTTTCAGGCACCTTGATCAAATGACCAGTTGCACTGTGGGAAAGGTGAGGAACGCTTGTAGCGAGCATGTTGTCACCTTTTTCAGGTCATTGTACGACCCAGCAATTGAACTGCATCAGAGATTCTGCGAAGAGGTCATCCTGCCAGAAAATGAAGACACATTTACTACAAAGCGATCTGAGAAAACTGCTTTACCTTCTTTCTTCGGACCACTGGAGTTTATTATTTAGCTCAAGATTCTCGTATTTGTAAATGGATTAATTAAAACGAATAGCAATATTCCTAAGGACTTCAATGAGATAACTTATGAAACTGTTTTGAAATAATAATTTGTGCAAATATTTATAGAAATAAACAGTTTTTAAAGTTGCAAGGCACTTTCCAAAAGAACAATTTTTTATTTTCATTATAATTGTGTCTTGTAGCTGTAAAAGTGGCCATCTCCAACTAAGAAATGTTTTGAGAAAAGAGGATTTTTTTGTCATATCAAGTTAAAATGAAATTTAAAAAATAAACTGTATGGCATTCGAAGCGTTTAGGCAATGTATTCTAGTATGAAATTTGTGATGGTTATTTATTAAAAAGGTCAAATCGGCTTACAATCTTTCAAAACGAGTATTTTTGAAAAGTGGCGATGGCAACTTTTCCAGCTACACGACACAATTTGTTATGCTACAAAATAAAATTATGATACAAAAAAATCTCTCAAATCTTTTGAAGTTGTTGAAGTATGTAAAAAAAAATTATATTGAAATTTCAATGTCTTCCGTGAGTATTCTCATGTATGAACGCAGTTGAGTTTTCTGACATTTTTATGTGTGAGTTTATTCTATTTCTTATATCATTAAAAGTGTAATATTTTCTTCAAACGCGAAGTAGATGGAATTCATTAAAAACTATTTCAAAACCATTATAGTTTACACGTAAAATTTTCTCAGTGTCAGAAATTGAAATGCTCACTTAACTGTAGCGTTAAGGAGAATTTATCGTCAGGACATAACGCACTTGAGTCATCATATAAAGAAGTAAGTGATATTGAAAACGCAAGCCTTATCTTTTTATAGACGATTCGAGTACTCATGCTGAAATCTTTTAACCGTCAAATGTTCGTTTTTAATTTTATGTTTAGACAAATGTTTTCAGCTACTGGATTTTACTGGAAAAACTATAGTTCTATTTTAAAATTTAAATATTTAAAATTTTTATAAATGGGAAAAATATTGAAAAAGTCTTATTTCTATATTGAAGTATTTATTTTGAAAAAAATGTACGTTTGAATGGTTAGGAAATTAGTAAAAGTAAACCCATTTTGTATACGTTCGGTAACAATATGTATTTGAAGTATTGTAAGTGAAGTATTATAAGAAAATATTGTTTGATCATTCATTTCATTCTAAGATTTTCCATAAATTGTGCGTTTTAGAAAGCATGGAATTAAGAAGTACCTTTTCGTCCAGGTTGCTGTTCTAAAATGATGTGACCGATACTTTGATTCATAGAAATTTTATGACGGCGTTATGATAATTTCCTACACTGTTTTCTCATTTATGATTTGATTTAGATTGATATTTAATATTCCGTTTAACTGACTTTTAACCGAAATATGTGGGAATGGACTATAGAGTATATAGATTAAAGAGAACAGTATCTTAAAACTTTTCTTTAATATGAGCTGTCTGAAACATAATAATCTGAAAATTAAGTAATTATTATTAAGTAAGTTATTATTAAGTATTAAGTAAGTTATTATCTTTAATTCATTTATTTATTTATTAACTAAGCCACAATAAACTTCTATTTCAATAAAAGAAGCACATTTGCACACAAAATAACGATTCAAACATAGCAGTATTTTTTGTTAAAAAGATCCTACTTTAAGATTTTGAAGACCAGCTTTTTTTTTACTGCGTTATATAGGGTGGTCATAAATTATTGGAACCAGAGACGTACCCTCTGCTGCACGGTAGCCATTTTGATATTTGCTGTAGGAATCTCCCGCTACAGCAGATTTAGAGCACCGTAACGGCGCGTTACCTATCTGAAAAAAACTGTTTAAACTAATCTCTCATTAAAAGAAACGAAGTTTTTATATTATAGGATTTTTTATTAGCATATTCACCGCTATGGGCGAGTTAGATGCAAGCTCCAAGAAGGACAAAAAGTAACAGTGCTCGCTCTAGACAATTTATACATCAGAAAAGAAAGAGGCGAACGTATTCTGCGGACATCTATTAATATGTTTAATTTAATACATTTGTTATGCAAGTCAAATTCTAGTGCTCAGAGAAGATTCCTGAAGGACGAGATTCTAGTGCTCAGAGAAGATTCCTGAAGGACGAGATTCTAGTGCTCAGAGAAGATTCCCGAAGGACGAGATTCTAGTGCTCAGAGAAAATTCCTGAAGGACGAGATATCTCGTCTATAGCGATGAATGTGTTAAGTTTTGAAATGGGTCCAATAATTTATGACCATAAGGTACAATTGGAAATAAACTCCAAAATGTACCTTTTGAGATCCAGCTATTTACTGAGCTGTTTTCTGAAAACAGTATAGAGAATTTTCTAATGTTTTATTTTTCTAAATCTTGCCTCAATTTTGAATAGCAAATTACATGTAGAGCAAATGCATGTACAGTTTTCAATAGTTAATCGGAAGTCGACAAAATGATTGTCGGTTTTCCGATCGCGTGGCTGCCTCCCACTATAAAGAGCATCAATGTTACGGGAAATCAACGAAAATAAAAAATAGCATAGAATTTAGCATCTTCAACTGCTTTGCTACATCGAATTTGATTCATAATTTTATTTTTATTGTATGGTTCTCTTTATTACAAGTGTTTATCACATTCTTTGTACTTTCTCGTATACAACGAGAATGCAATCGTAAAAAAAAGTCGACGGGAAGCTGTCTCTGCGAAACGGTCTCTGGGATTGAGGGGCGTAGACTTACTTACCTTACTCAAATGTGACTTTCTGTGACTAAAGTAGCTCTATGTGACTAGTAACTCTATAGTCTATAGTGACTATTAGTCAAGTGTGCCTATGTGACTCTATCTATGTAAATTTCTTCGTGATTTTTACCAACATTGCACTCGACTGTGACTAAACCGTACTTACAAATTCTAAAATTGTTTTTGTAATCTTCAATGTCTAATGAAACTAAAACCAAAAATGAAACTAATGTTAAATGAAACTAAAACCAACTCTCTATGTTATTTGGTTGAGGAGCTATAAGCGTTTAACTTTAGCACGAAATTCGACGTAATTCAACAATTCTTGAGTAATATTTCGCGCGATCGATGAATGAATAGCTTTAGTCTGCTTTCGCGCGCATCGATCGCTGGGACGTCATCAAACTTTTTCGTGATTTTCACCAACTTTGCAGCTCGACTCTGACTAAACTGTAATTCCAAATTCTAAAATTCTTTTTGCAGTCTTCAATATCTCCCTTTCTCTGTTAAATGAAACTAAAACCAATTCTCTTTGTTATTTGGTTGCGGAGCTATAAGCGTTTAACTTTAGCGCGAAAAGCGTCTTAATTTTTGCCTTTCCCGACCCACCATGAGACCACTATGGAGAGACGTAAGTCTACGTCAAAATTTGATCTCGAGATGTTGATATAATTCCAGCTGAGATTCATCAATGCCCTCGGGTCCGAAGAGGTCATTTTTAGAATTTTAGCGGTCGTTCTGTGAAAACGAAACTCAAAAATAGAACGAGCAAAACGAAAGAAATTTTATATATATGATCTTTACACCAAAACTGTAGATCTGTATCAAATTTCGGATGAATTTTTCTGACGATTTTTGTCTGGAAAGAGTGCATGTAACATGATCACTGAAAAATGCAATGAGCAAGATGGATGAAATCTTGTAAATGATTTCATCAGAAGAAACATATATCTCTATCACATTTTGGACACTATAGGTCAAAGACAGGACCTTATTTGAGGACTTTTGCGTCCTAGTCCAAAGCACAAAATTCTGCAACCCCCTCTAAAAATATCCATATTTTAAAATTAATTATATAAGAGTTTGTTTTACAATATATACATTAATACAAAATAAAAATTAAATTTATACAAGTATATAGATTAATACAAAGTATCATCCGACGGTGAAGGCTTTCCTTTTTCTGTTCTCTCGACTAGCATACTTATGGATTGACTGATTGCTGGCAATTGTTTGAATCAATCATATATTTGAACTCTTGAGCTGAATTTGAGCACTTTTTGGCAATCCAAAAACTTTGAATTCAAACGCGGATGAGGTCTATCTTGAGGTTACACACGAAGAGCCATCAGAGATTAAGGGTTTATTTGACAAATTATGGATGTGTTATAAAAGTTATTTGTAAATTCTGATTAGTGGTTAAATTGATATATTGAAGTTAAATGTAATGCATTGGAAACAATTATTGTACTTGTAGACTACTTTAATTACCTGAAAGAAATTTATGAAATGTTATAATTTTATATCGCCGATAAACGTTATCTGCTTACATTGCACATTGATTATTGTTTTATTAATTATATTAATTTATTAATTTTATCAGTGACTACTTGTCAGCTCAGAAACAAGCAGTGCTGCAAAAGTTGTGTAGACCTAAGTTGAAGGAAATTGTTTGCTGATTATTTTAGTGTATAATGATGATATACTAAAAATTGATAGCTTTTGAGTTATGAGCAAAAAAATGGGGGAAATGTTTTTCATGTTTTTTGGCTATAATTAAAATTTCAATACAAGTTTTTGGTGGCATACCTCAGATTCGTAATTACAAACCCCAGAAACATAAAGGAACAAAAGTTACAACTCCTCCAGAATTTGATTTAAAAAAACTACTTAATAACTGGACTACTGAGAAAAAGCGGAAAAAAGCCAAATGAGGATGTCGCGTGAATCGAGAGCTGTGGTAACGTAGCTCGAGGACAGCTATTTTCAATGGAAGAAAGGGTAGCTTTTTTTCTCCCGAGTGAGCCTCCGCGTTGCTCAATGAGAGAATTTAGGTCCTTAGAAGGGGCAAAACACTCTCCAGCTCTGATCTGTCTCTCTCTTAATTCTTAATTGATTTTCCTTCTTCTTTTTACGTTTTTTATTACTTTTTTGCCAGTTACGTTGATTATTGAACTCTCAAAGTGGAAAAATTAGCCAATTAGAATAAGAACGAAAATGCAAGATTTTAAAATAATTTCAGGGGGACTGCAGCTCTAATGGACGAGCCTCCACTGAATTTTATGTAAGTCAAAAGAAAGTTATACCATCTGAAAGATTCTATATATGTAGTATATGGATGTCATTTTATATATATTCACGTAATACTTTATGGATATGTACTCTGTAATCTTTATATGGGTCTATAAAGTTTTGCTAGCTTGACTGGCATCTCTATTGGTCGGGGTTGGCCTTGATGGTCTCGTGGATGGTGGATTCTCTATGTAATGTGAAAACCAAATGGGTCCCTAAGGTTTGGTTTTAAGAACGTGAACATGGGAGTCATTCTGCCCATACCTTTTTGGTCTCACTTGGTAAAATTCCCACCATTTTAAGAACGGTACGGGAACGGAGCCTGAGGTAGTTGTTGTGATGCAAGAAGTGGCTTCCAGGTGTCCGCCCGGACGACCGTTCTTTAAAATTTCCACCATTTTAAGGAACGGTCGGGAAACAGAGCTTCAAATAGTTGTTGAAGTTCAGAAGGTGGCTGTCCTGTATCCACCCCAATCGATCCTTAGAATTTCCACCATTTTAAGGAACGGACCGGAAACAGAGCCTCAGGTAGTTGTTGTCGTGCAGAAAAAGTGGCTTCCTGGTGTCCGCCCCGGACCGATCCTTACAATTTCCACCATTTTAAGGAACGGTCCGGGAACAGAGCCTCAGGTAGTTGTTGCGGTGCAGGAGGTGGCTTCCCGGTGTCCGCCCGGATGACTGTTCCTTAAAATTTCCACCATTTTAAGAAACGGTCCGGGAAAGAGCCTTAGGTAGTTACAGGTTGACGCAAATTTTCAGACATCTGAAGAAACTACAGAAGAATTAATTTGTCAAGCATGGAAGAATCGAAGAGATGACGGTAAAGACGGACCAGGAAAGAAGACCACAATCATCCCAAGAAACTCTACAAACCCTTCGTACTATGAGAAGATCAGACCATTGCAGTTCTGAATCTTTTGATGAGCATTATTCATATACACTATATGCCCAAAAGTATCCGGACACTTACAGATTTTCACATTTTTTAGAATTTCTCCGGAATGGTTTAGCTGACTGCCTTTAAACTTCGGACATTTAAAGAATAGACAATAACTCACATTTTACATTAAAGATTCGGTCCCGAGGGCAATTAGGGGACCGTCTACAAACTGATGAAGACAAAAACGTTTTTGGCCCACCCCGCTTTACAAAACACTGATAACAAGATGAAACTTTCAGAACTGGTAATGTATAATGTGCATAATATTTACAGGAATTTTCGTAAGCTCAGCACAAATATTTGGGAAGATATAAAGGTTTTCTTAAAAAATCTCAAATTTTTCAACCTGTTTTTTGCTTATAACATGCAGAGTTTTCTGTTATATTATACGAAACTTACATAAAAGATGACAATATAATAGAAAAGCATTTTGTAAAAATTTGGAAAAGAATGTTTGAATATTACAGGAATTATGAGCATGTTTAGTAAATAATGTTTTACTGCGCATGGCGCGAAACATAGTGTAATTTTTCTTTCACAACTTTAAAGCCAGATATATAGGGCAACTTATATAAAAATATTCAGTTCAATATCATTACTATTCAGAAAGACATCGGCATTACAACGAGCGGAATTTTAGCTCCTGTCGAAGAGAAGCTAAAAGATGAGGGGTTCTACACAAATTGATATTTTTTAAACTTATATCTTTAAATAGTTATATTGAATTGTATAATGGTTAGAATTTGCTGAATACCCATGAAGACTTATCAATTACGTGCATAACATAAATTCCAGCTAATTAGGCACAATAAATAACAAAAATTTTATTACTTTAATTATATTATTTACATGATTATTAACAAGTTATATAGTGCAATTTTACGGCCAAACGATATTTGTAAATATGTTTCTTTTATGGCGAGACGATTTTTTTTATCTAATTAATTTCTTTTCTTAAAATATTTTAATAATTCTACATATATATTTTTTATTCGTTACGAATATTAGATATGTTCATGGGTATTCAGCAAATTCTAACCACTATACAATTCAATATAACTATTTAAAGATATAAGTTTAAAAAATATCAATTTGTGTACAACCCCTCTTTTAGCTTCTCTTCGACAGGAGCTAAAATTCTGCTCGTTGTAATACCGATATCTTTCTGAATACTAATGATATTGAACTGAATTTTTTTTATATAAGTTGCCCTTTATATCTGGCTTTAAAGTTGTGAAAGAAAAATTACACTATGTTTCGCGCATGCGCAGTAAAACATTATTTACTAAATTTTCTCATAATTCCTGTAATATTCAAACATTCTTTTCCAAATTTTTACAAAATGCTTTTCCAGCATATTGTCATCGTTTCTGTAAGTTTCGTATAATATAACAGAAAACTCTGCATGTTATAAGCAAAAAACAGGTGGGAAAATTTGAGATTTTTTAAGAAAACCTTTATATCTTCCAAAATATTTATGCTGAGTTTACGAAAATTCCTGTAAATATTATGCACATTATACATTACCAGTTCTGAAAGTTTCATCTTGTTATCAGTATTGTGTGAAGCGGGGTGGGCCAAAAACGTTTTTGTCTTCATCAGTTTGTAGATGGTCCCCTAATTGCCCTCAGGACCGAATCTTCAATATAAAATGTGAGTTATTGTCTATTCTTTACATGTCCGAAGTTTAAAGGCAGTCAGCTAAACCATTCCGGAGAAATTCTAAAAAATGTGAAATTCTGCAAGTGTCCGGATACTTTTGGGCATATAGTGTAAATAGTGTAACGAATGCTTGAAAACTATAGAAAAGGATTACTCTCGATAAATTTTTAAAGAAAGTTTTAAAAATTAAATATGTATGATTTTTTTTCAATTCTGCTCATTATATTGATTTCTTTTTCTAATTAAAACGAATAAGCACATGCCAAAAATGCTCTGTGGTGTGCTTTTCTATGCTATCTTTGTATATCTATAAATTTGTAATACTTTAAAATCATTTTGGATGTACTGATCTTTCGGATGTAGTTATCAGTTTGTCTTTGTCCGAAAGTCAGCATTACAAGCGGCGTCCAGTTTATTTCATAATAACAACTAAACAAAAAGTCTTCCTTTCCCGTACTTTCTTGCAAGTTAATTGACAAAACATATCGATGTAGATATGAAATAAAAATCGAACCAGATATGTTTCATTCCCTTTTGTTCTATTTTCAAAGCAAATTAGATATTGTTACGAACATGGAAAGTCACTTCCCAGCAATGTTAGTCTCATGGTTGGGAAGAGAGTTTTACAGGGGTAAATATGGGATACTGGCAGCAGCCGGGTCTGGACCCCTGACCTTAGCGACATCTTTGGCGACGAAATATGGGATCTCAAATGTGCTGGAATTTTTTCGATATCTCTATTAGGAGCGGAGGTACATTTGAATGCACTAGATGATTCCATGTGACGTCACGGCCTTCCGGGGGAGACTATATAAGGAGTGCGCTTGGATCAAGGAGTGAATGAATGTTGATCGACTTTGAACGTGTTGATCGATTGCGATCGCCTTGGAGTGCGAACGTCTTTGGAATTTCTCTTTGGAGTTCCATCCGCTGTGCGAGATCTAATCTATCCGCTAAGCTGGTAGACGCCGACTGGAATTGAGTTGTGCGTTGATCCACTGAAACTGACTTTGGAGTTTCGTTTGCAGTACGAGCTAGGAAAGCGCTATTGAAAGTGCTGTTATTGTTGTTATTAGTGATTTGCTGACTGTTTGTGTTACTAAATCTCAGAGTGCTGAACTGTTATTACATCTGAATTGTTGTCTGTTTACGTTGCTAATCTGTGCAAGATCTATTGCTTCCTGTTACCTGTGCTACGTATTTTCCTGCACATTTGTGAATAAACCTTCATTCTCCATTATCCTGCGTGTTGGACCGTTTACATCATACACCCACAGAAAGATTTTTGTAAAAATATGTTATTCCAGAATGGAAGAGGAAATCAAACATGAAGATATCTTTATTATCTCACTGTATACAAAAGATGTGCAGCGAAAATGATACTTCTACCTTGTGATGAAAAGATGATGATTGCGAAGAAATGAGATCTCGTATTGCTATTCAAAAAATGATATTTTTACATTCTGATAAAATGTAGAAGTTTCATTTTCTGAACAGGGTATAAATTAAGTCTTCTTATCCTAATTTCAATTAACTCACCAATGACTTCAAATCAACACACCATCTTTCTATCCTTACGTAAAGATTGAAAATTTTTATTTATTAATTTAACCCTCATAAAACAGTTTCTTTTTCTTTGCTATGTAATAAGATGATCTCTTTTGTTTTAGAAAGGTGTCGTTTCATTCATCTAAGAAGCCACAGAATACTTGATATGTTTATAAATTCTACGTACTTTTTGGGTAAAATTAAAAGCTAATTAATGATTAAATTTTAGTTTTAAGACTAAAAATGCAATAATCGATGAAAGAGCATTCTCGGGCTTTTAAGTTAGGTGGTTAATAAGGTTTATGTAGATTTACTAAAATTTTCTAATTCACTAATTTTTGGTATACATATTATGCACGAAACCCGAAATTTA
>BGPR01009130.1:44692-55685 GCA_013235015.1 Araneus ventricosus
CGCCCTAGGCTAAAACATATTCTGCGTCTTAGGCCAAAACATATTCTGCGTCCTAGGCTAAAACATATTTTGCGCCTTAGGCTAAAACATATTCTGGTCCCCCTCTCAAAAAAGTCAATGTATAATTTTCAATTTAATATACACTAGTGTCTTTGAAAGATATAATCACTTAATACAATCTTTATAATCCTTGTACCATATTTAATTTTAATTCAAATATATTCCATATTTAATGAAATAACACAACACGAACAAACTTACTTCATCGAATTTCTTGAAATCGTGTGAAATTCTTTCTCGAACATCTTCGTCCGCATTTTTGTCCGTAAATAAACTTGAAAGGTCAATGAAGTGGACAGATCTTATTAAATCGATTTCCACGCAAAGAAGTATAAGGACAAGATGCGGTAAGGAACACAGAAGACAAAAAAATATTATAGCTCATTATATTTAATACAACGAATGTAAATCTCAAAATCATCATTTTATATGGCATTTTCAGAACAATACTGAAAATTTTGTTAATATTCAGTTGTTTTTTCTTTAGTATATGCTCGCGGTTGCGCCCTAGGCCATGGCTTAGGTTGGCCCTATAGTGAATCTGGCGCAAACGAAAAATCGCCAAATAATGTAGAATTCCGCCAAATTTCTTACAACCATTCTCTGTTGCCATTCGCTTCGACTGGCGACTTGGCTCGCGTTTGATTCACAATTGGCGGAAAAGTACCAAAAAATGAAACGGTTAAGGGTTAAAATACAACAAAATTAATAGAAATTTATTGGCTTGTTTGAAACTGACTTATATTGCATAGCCTAAAGGAAAGCCAACAAAAATGTTCGCTGACATAAAATGAAGAAAAAAATTTCTAACACAAGAAACCAAATTATTCAAGCTCCTGCTTTATTGCTTCCGCAACCATTTTTCTTCTTGAAAATATAAGAGGTAGCAATGGAGGAAAACAGCCCAGAAAAAAAAAGCACAGATCACAGCATTCACAAAAAACTGCAGGCTGTTCATTTATAAATTTTTAAGAGGAGGCCGGTGATTGAAAACAGGAAACTCTGAGGGCATAACACCCTCACCCCTTTTTTCCGGAGGCCGATAAATCATCTTGACAGTCGATTCCTTCCCGTAATTCGAGAATTCTTCACTCCAACCCTTGAAACCCAATTTCTTCCCCTCCACCCTTGCTTAAGTAGCTTACCAACAGACTTCCGTTGGTATTAGGAAGCATTAATCAATGTTACGTTCCAGATCTTTCCGGTGGAAGTTGGCAGGAACTCACAAGCCCCCTCCCACCACTGCGTTCTAATTATTTATTTTTTTCTGAAATGGTGGAAAGAAAGGGTCTGCAGATAAATCCAGTTACGGTTGCCTTTGTTTTCGGGTTCTGTTTTTTGTGCGCAATCGAACACCGATGCACTACCTGACCAGTGAAGAAAAATATCAAATAATAACTTTCGTATACAGTAGGCCCATTATCAAATTGGTACCTGGACTATTTTGTAATATTAGTAAAAGAATCTGATACCATCGAACCATTTAACAAAAAAACTGATTCTTCTAGAGGGTTGTCCTCCGTTCAGAGGACAACTGGCCGTTCAGAAGAGTGTCCTCTTTAAAGGAGACAATTATAAATTGACTAAATTTAAAAATTGATTAAATTAATTAATAAAACATTAATAAAAATTCTTAGTATTATATATAAAGGCGCAAATGCAGCTATTTATAATATAATACAGATACAAATAATAAATATACTAAACAAAATTTAAATTAAATAAAAAGAAAGAAAATTATAGATAATAAACAGCAGATTTAGACATAAACGATGACAATGCATCTTTAAGCGTACAAACGCAACAGCCTCAAGTGATTGCATCAACAGAAGTTTAAATCGATAATATTTAAAACACATAAAAATTAATTTAGAAAGTAAAAAAATGTTCAAAAAGGAAGAAATGAATGAGGAATCGAATGGCGAACTTTATCGAAGACCACTCACCATAAAGATTCCAAATTAAACAAGATTTTCTGTCAAGAGTAAGATTATAAATCAAAAGTATACCCTTTGTGGCCTGAATCCTGTTCTCTTTAAAGGAGATGTTTGGATATTCAAAATGTGAAAATAAACAAGCCTTAGTTCGTTATTTCTGACGGAGGACTTTTAAAATTCATCTAAGGAAAAAAACTCTATTCGAAAATTTAATTGTTGTTATTATTATTATTGTTTGAAAGATACAGTTTGTGTTTGTTTGGATCTCTCAGCTTTTTCGAGATAAAATTTTTTCAGTTTTGTTTTTTAATTGGGGACGTTAATCCCTATTCGATTTACCGGTAGTTGCTGAGGAATGTTCAATAATATCACCTATTTTTCCTAAAGTCTGTTGAGCTGAAAATTTCATCTACTCATATTAACAATCTATATCAGTAGCTTCTATGCCAACGCCCTTATAAGAGTCTGAAAGCCACATAGGAACTTTTGACTAGCCCACCCCGGTAGAAGTAGAAGTTCACTCCTCTCTCTGAATAGGAAAAGGAACGATTCATTTTTATCTGATTTCCGGGGTTACTTTTGAGAGTATTTTTTGTTCGTTCTTTCCTCTCTTTTTCTTAATGAAAGGTCTATAGTCAGAGAGACGAAAGGAATGGATTATCCTATAGTTGAATGGGCGACTAGCCTGTTCGCTCAGATGGGTTTAAGTGGTTGTTCCTAAGGATTATTTTAACATTATGTCTACGTTATATGTACTGTTTATGTCTACTATTTCCGGGGTTACTTTTGAGCGTATTTTTAGTTCGTTCTTTCCTCTCTTTTTTCTTAATGAAAGGTCTATGGTCAGAGAGACTATGGTATGAGTTGTCTTGTCACATGTTGGAAACTGCTTGTTATTATCTAGTATAGTTTTGAAGTCATTAAAGTCTAAAGTTGCAAAGATACATTTCGGACACCCTGTACTTAGGGAACCCGCTGGACGGCACTCAAATACAGGGATGAGAAGTTGCCGTATAAATAAGCAGGTTCTTGCTTCCTTAAGCGGGGTTTACACGCGAACAGTAAAACCGACAGTAAGATGTCGCTGTCAAGTTCGAACAGAGACTTGCCGGGGCCCGGTTAAAACTTTTATGATTCTGCGCATGCGTCATCTCTTACTGTCGGTTTTACTGTTCGCGTGTAAACCCCGCTTAAGATGTCGCTGTCAAGTTCGGACAGAGACTTGCCGTGGCCCGGTTAAAACTTTTATGATTCTGCGCATGCGTCATCTCTTACTGTCGGTTTTACTGTTCGCGTGTAAACCCCGCTTTAGAGGTTACCGTAGTGGCGGCCTTTCTCCAATGGCGCCATCGCCGATGACGGGTCGACGTGGTTGTCGCATGTACTACGTTTATTCCACCCTCGCAGTGTAAGGCGCAATATGGGTAATTCTTTATGGTTGCATGCTTGGGGGGTTATTACCTATAACCCTCATGTAAAACTTACTTTCTGATTCCTAAATAAAGTACCATTTATGAATCAGGAAGGCCACAGGCCCAGAGGAGGGTTTTGTTCGCCTTTCCACTCCATGCTCAGCAAACTGGTAAGATAACCCTAGAGGTTATAGGCATCAGGGCATAGGGGGGCGCTAATGCTTGGGGAGCGGGAACTCAAGTTTAGGGTTGAGAAGCGACCCAGTGCAGTATACAAGATCTCGATTCCCCTAGAACTAAAAAATTGGAGTGTTGCTAAGTTAACGGGCTCACCGCCGATGGTGGGACGTACCTACTTTGGGAGGGATTTGTACATAGGCTGCTGGTAATGTGTGGTTGCTCTGCGCAGATCACAATACCCAGATTATTATCTGCGGCGGCCGGCGATTCAAATTATATCAGACAACTTAGCACCGGTCGATTTCTAGTATGCATTACTGTGGGCCACCAGCTGAGTGCCGGTAGATGGCGCTGACATCGCCAATAACATCGGAGAGTGTCAAGCTGCGTTCCAACGGCTTGTATTTCCACAGATTTTGTCCGCAGTTCGCGTTATTTCCTGTCGTCGGAAAGGGAAGAATCGATGTGGCTCGTGGGCTTGTAATTGAATCTGTGGTTTCCCGCGTTGTGGGGGTAAGTAGTTCGCACATCAAAGGACCAGACGGTGCCATTGCATCCGTTCATTCGAACACTGTCGGGATATTTGCAAAGCCACGCGCCGTAGGAACGGCACGTCTGTTCGAATTCCACCGACCAAAGTCCACAAGTGCAAACCTCGAGCGACTCGAAGATTGCCCAACCCACTCGCCGCTGGAACAAGGCTTAAGACACAGAGAGACGACGGAGTTCAACAATGACGCGTCACAAAAGCTGAAACGACAAATTAAGATGTGCCATCAAAAAGAACTTATAATTAACTGTACTTATCTTTAATTGTAGATACTTCATAAATCCTGTAATAATATAACGGTTTTTTTGCATAATACAATATTTAGTTAAAGGTATCGAGTTCTTCTTCTTCTTTCTAATCCTTCTGATCTGAATCAGATCAGATCCATGAGATCGTTCGCCTTCATCACCTCCAACACGAAATCCTGTCGCTTAAACAGGTCAACATACACCAAGGCAACACAGTCAAGTAGATGTTGCGGAGTGGTCTCAATCATGTTGCACTTTGTGCAGATATTGAACTACTTATCACCACGGAAGAATCTGAGGGTTTTTTAAGTGATCGGATGATGAACGAGTTAAAGCTGTTTGGTCTTTCCTATCCCCTTAAATCGTATAGCAGCACCCGGGCCTTCACTATGATATCATGAATGAGCTGGTGGATGCCTCCAAGAAATGTTAGGTATACAGTAATTTTTTCTTTGGAACTAACACTAAGCCTGAGGATTGCCCATATTACATACTTAGATGATAAGCGCAATGACACTTATCACGTGTGGCGACACATGCACTGACTCTATTTTGGAATCCATTATAAATTTTGCTGGAGAAGAAAATATGAAGGAGTCAAAGCACAGTGTAAGTCAACGTACAGTAAAATGTTAGATGCCAGGCGTAGTTATGGTATTAACTAGGGTTACCATAATTTTTTTTGACGTGAAAGCGTCTTTCCGCTCGTTACAGTGATAGTCGGTCGAACTTTCTTGTGTGACAAAATACCGTCAGATTTGAATCGCTAATAACCGCGAGACTAATAATGCGAAAAAA
The DNA here is from genome assembly GCA_013235015.1 of Araneus ventricosus. NCBI lineage: Eukaryota > Metazoa > Arthropoda > Arachnida > Araneae > Araneidae > Araneus > Araneus ventricosus. The sequence goes on from BGPR01009130.1 coordinate 49,878, forward strand.
ATGATTGACCCCACAACGGATAGATCATATCTGTGAAAGTTTGTCGCATGGTATTTGTTTTGCCTGTGACGTCATCGTATCAGTGTAGGCGCATGCGCGTGATTGTTATGTATTAGCTTTATGTATGGTTATAAATAAGTGTAGCGTGGAAACGCGTTTAGCTATGAGTTGATTCTGGTGTCATTTTAAAGAGACTGAGGAGCATTACTAGAACCCAATGTCAGACAATAAAATATTTACCACAATATAAGTAATAATCGGTATTAAATTGAAAATTTCAAACTCCGCATGTTTTTTCATTATAATATACAGAGTTTTCTTTCGAATTGTACTTGACAATACGCAAAAGAAGCACTGAATTCAAAAACTTGAATATTACGGGAAATATGAGCATCTGTAATAAATAAAGTTTAACTGCACATACGCAAAATGTAGTTGTATACACTGTAAACAGATGGAGCCATCAAAAGCTACTCTAAATAAATCACAAGAAAGGCGCAGTTCGGGTCCTTGACTTAGATTTTTCGTGAAAACGTCGGGATAAAATCATAAAACAAGTATTTCGTATTAATATATAATTTAATTATCAATCTCTTTAATACAATATTTACGCAGAGTAGTATAATGGTTACAGAATAGACAAATCACAAGTTTATCGCATGCAGAAAGGGTCTGTGGTAGCTTGTGATTTATCTATTCTGTAACCATTACACTACTCTGCGTAAATATTGTATTAAAGAGATTGATAATTAAATTATATATTAATACGAAATACTTGTTTTATGATTTTATCCAGACGTTTTCACGAAAAATATGCAGCGCGGACCCGAACTGTGCCTTTCTTATGTTATTTGGTTGAATTCCGGACACGCCTGAGAGATTGAATGGCCTTGGAGGTGAGGTCAAAGTATAGTATGAAATTCTAAAAATTGCCTACTAATGACCCTCCTTCGTATCCACTAGGAAGGAGTTTGAGGGAAAGGAAAAAAATTTAACGGATCAGAATCCAAAAAAAAGTGTTTGGCAATTCAAAATTATATTGGTAGAAAGTAGAATTGAAACAAAAATGCCAAAACTTTTCATTCTCACCACTCCTTATCAACAATGGATGCAAGCTGAGCAAACAAGGAATTTTCTTTCATTGTCGGAATGGCGTTAGTTTTTTCGAATATGTTAGATTTTTCCTGTTTAAACCAAATTCCTCCTTTGGCGCATTCACTAGCGTAAATCCAGACACTAGTCCAGACGTATGGTAACTCTATTATTAACGTAACTGTGTGTGTATATGAATTGATTCCTGAATGAAAAACTCAGAAAACAAATTCAGAAGTTTTTTCCAACTAAATTTCTTAAATTTAGATGTTCCTTACAAAAAGTAGCAATTCATACCGACAAATCATTGCGATCAGCCAACATTTTTTATGCGTGACTTTACTCGTAAAACAACAATCTCATATTGTATAGCAACAGATTCGGAAACCCTCCGCGCTTTTGCGCATGCGCCGGGCTGAGTTACGTTCATCAAAATAGGGGGCAAGTGAAGAATGGAAGGGTGATGTTTACGTTTTACTGCGCGTGATCTAAATCAAAGAACTCGAAATGCGCCTATGACTCATTACCTACCTTTCCGGTGTAAAATCGTCCAAGAGTGGTAGTCTCGGAATCCGTTGCTGAACAGTAGTTAGTTTTATTTTGCCAGCCTTAAAATTTGTTTGAAAGCAATTCCAATAGCATATTGTTTAGCAACGGATTCGGAAACTCTCCGCGCTTTTGCGCATGCGCCGAGCGGAGTTACTTTCATCAAAATAGGGGGAAAGTGAAGAATGGAAGGTGATGTTTAGCATTTTACTGAGCGTGATCTAAAAAGAACTCCCGAATGCGCTCATATGACTCATTGCCTGACACCCCTTTCCGGTGTAAAATCGTCCAAAAGTGGTAGTCTCGGAATCCGTTGCTGAGCTATACATATTTTTTTTTCAAGGAAGACTGCAAATGGGGTAGAACAGCTAAATAAATACTTTTCTATACTTCTCTTTCCTTTTAAATTTTAATTTTTGTTTAGTATATCTATTATTTGTATCTGTATTATATTATAAATAGCTGCATTTGCGCCTTTATATATAATACTAAGAATTTTTATTAATGTTTGATTAATTAATTTAATCAAGTTTTAAATAATATCTTCATTAAAATTTAGTCAATTTATAACTGTCGGTAGAACAGTTAATTCAGATTAACGGCATATAGCGATCTTTTTATCAAACTTAATAGTGTTTTCAACACATTTAGTATTGTTACATTTGTCTTTGTTATAAGGAATTTTCTAGATATCCACGCTCTAACCAGTGTACCGAAAGATTATTAAAATAAATAAGTTTGAATTTTAGAATATGGATTTATTTGATATCAGTATAAAAATGTTAAGTTGAATGAAAATCTACGTTAAACCAAGAGCTCTCGAACTTTCAGCCTTTGAAACCGAGTTTTCTATAACTTATTTCTCGTAATTTTTTTCCTATTTACTGTATTTATCTCTTGTTAGTAAAAAGACATTAAAAAAAGTATGAAAACTATTATAAAAATGAAAAATGGTTTTGCTCTATTTGTTATTCTTCATGATTTGTTATTGAATCATCTCTTTGTTTTCATTGGCACTTCGGATATTTGTTAAGATTTTGATTTTTAAACACTTTTACAGGAATAAGAAATTTGATATTTAGTTAGAAAGTTAAAAAAAATGAGTGTCTTTTATTATTGATGAACGATATCAGGGTTCCAAAAAAGAAATAATTTCTCGTAGCTTTCATGAAAACATGGTTTTTTTTTTTTTTTTTTTGACGTCGCAGCAAAGTATAAGTTAAAACCACCCAAAATAAATCTTACAAAAGTAAATAAATAAAAATAGAACAAAATACTCGATTAAACCTAAAATAATTATGATAATTATAATTCTAACTTCATCCCCGGCAGTGCCAAAAAATGTTATGGGGAAAAGAAAATTAGGAGAAAACTACAATTCGTATACCATTTTAATACGAAAATGAGTATGAAATTATCATAATCGGTTAGAAAAAGACTTGAACTTGAATTAAGAGAGTTATGGGATTTGACGCAACAAAGGCTGTTATCCCCAAACAGCTATAGGAATCAACGATGAATCTCTATGAAAATATTGGATTGTTTAGATTTGTAATACAACTATTAATTACTAGATGGCAGCACAATTTTTCGCATTTGTTATTTCAAATATAATGAAGAAATACTTAGAACCATGCTGCCATCTACAGTAAAGAGATTATACTAATTTTTAAATTCAGGATAACATTTTAATAGTTTGTTTTTGATGCAAGAAGGTTAGGGTTAAATTAATTTTAAAAATTTGGGGGGAGGGCAATATCTCTCGCATATTACGAACAGACTGACTTCATCCTTCTGTTTTAAACTTTCTAGACAGAGTAATTTATTATATCTTATTATACTTTGTAAGAACATAAACTTTATTAAAATTATTATCTACCATTTATTTAACAGGGGTGATTGTGGCTTCATGAAAAAATACCTGAAATTTTAGCAGGAAAATTATGTGCAGGGAACGCGTATGTATTCATTCATTACCGCGCAGATTCAACTTTTGCATGCAATATTTAATATGCTTTTTTTCACATAAAAAATTGATTTAATTTATTTTGTCTTAGTTCATGAGTTTTCAATAACATTCTATAACGCACATGAAAAGAAACCATCAAAATTGATAACAAAACGTTATTAAAAATGTAAAAACATTTTATATGAACAGCATTAATGAATATATATATATAAATGCTTATGGGACCATTCTTAAGTGAGGTAGTTATTCTTAGTTATAGTATGGCATTTACTAAAAAAAAACATTTGGATTGACTCAGAATAATCCAAAGTAAACAACAAGAATATATGGAAAAAAATGTCCACTAAACATAAATTTTTTTTCATGGTTTTTCATATTTCTTATTAAAAATAATGTTTCATATTACTACAAAAATAATCACTCATTAAATGATTTTTGTAAGAAAGTGAAAATTAGGACTTCTAATTATATTTTAAATAAAACATTTGATCCTAGAACTCCATAGTATGGATTATAATTTGTATAGTCCATAGTAGGAGCCGAAATTGCGTAGAAACTACGGAGAAACCGTAGTAGTTCGAGTTTTTGGCACTCTTAAGTTTTAAAAAATAGATTTATCAGAAAATACTGGATTTCCGATATAATACCGGAACACAATCACCCCTGATTTTAACTCCTCATTTTTTAAAATATATATTGTAGTAAATAAATATATTTTACTTTAAATTGAGAAAACTTTATTTTTCCAATTTAACAAAGCTGAATTAAACAATAACCGATTAATAAATTGAAATATTTCAAACATTATGAATATTTTCCCCATCTCATTGTTTCACTTTTTTTCCCATTTCAGTATGCCAATTAGCATGGCTGACTTTTCCTTGCCTTTCTTTAAAAGACTTTAACCTCGGACTAACGCAAATTAATCTTTTCTGTAATTATTAATGCAAAAAAAGGAGAAAAATGCATAGGTGGGCTTTTGGTATGCATGTAAGGTCCTATGTAACATGAAAAAAAAAAGCTTCTCTTTCATAATCAGTTCTAGTTATAGAGAAAATTATCGATTCCGTGAAATTAAATTTAAAGATTGCAGCATTCGAATGAATGAATTTCAGCAATCCTCTATTGACGAGCAAGTGAAGTTTTAGAGTCTACAGGTGATAATAAACTCATGGATTATATCATCAGATCTCTCCCCACAGCTACTGCATCAAAAGTACGTTCATCAACACTTATTAACGCTTATAATGATTCTTTTTATGTTTCTGAGAACTTTTGAAAAAATTCCATCGATTTCCTTGAACTAACGTTCCTTAAACATCGATAGACTATCGATACTATCGAAGCCAGGTCAATAGTATCGGGTTTTCGGAACTATCGACTGAAACAATCGATAGTGCCGGGATTATACTATCGATAGGCGCATTTTCAGTCGATAGTTTCAAAATTATCGACTGAAACAATCGATTGGAACTATCGATAGTTTCGAAACTATATTGACTGGAATAACACCTGTCGATAGTATCGCCGGGGAGAAAACTATCGATAGTTCAATCGATAGTTTCGGGAAGCTATTGACTGCATTGTCGATAGTTGAACTATCGATGTTTAAGGAATACTACCTTGAACTATAGTATAGTTGTAACTCTTTTAGAAGAATAGAGATATCTCGACCGTTCATAATAATTGAACTTCCTTAAATATTGCTTATTTTCTGAAACCAAAAATTATTTTTGAGGCTACTTTTAGACCAGCAGCTTTGATATGCATAAAATTATTTCATTGATATATAAATGCATGCATTTCTCATTTAATTTAATATAATTAAATCTTCATAAATTATTTAAAACCATGAAATCATTCATTTTTTAAAATTATGAAATCAATGAACTCATCAATGTATAAGACAGTGTTTCTAAACCCTTCAGTATTTGCGACCCAATTTTCATCATAATTTTCATCGCCCCCCCCCCTCATACAATAATGTATACAATAATAATGTATTTTTGGCATTTTGAGACTAAAGCTTCCACTACAACCTTAATTACAAACCTTACAAATTACCAAGAATAAGTAAATTTATTGATATTTGGCAACACCGATCCGCTGCATTGACAAAACCAGAATTGCTCTCTCTTATTATCTCTTAGTCTCTATTGCTCTCTCTTATTATCTCTTAGTCTCTATTGCTCTCTCTTATT
>BGPR01009131.1:0-12192 GCA_013235015.1 Araneus ventricosus
CCCCCTCCCCCCTACCGAATATCGCTAATTCGCCGTCAGCTTGCACTACTGTATGCGTCGAATGGGTTTGAGGCTCCCTAGATTGACGAGGCACGAGGCGAACACCTCTAAAGCCTGTGCGTGAAATCGCCACTGATCTGAACATGATAATTCAAGAACGCAATCGGGTAGATGCATGTAATTTGGTTGCCGTTTCTTACTTCAAAATAGCAGACCTGTATTTAGGGCCGGATTAAGATCTGTGGTGGCATTTAGGCAATGCAAATTTCGGGACCCCTTATCCGCTCAACAACCATATATTTTTTAACCATATAAACCATAAATTTTCCAATTATAATTTTGAATCTATTTCGGATAAAGTCCAGCCCTTGAAAAAATGGATTAGAATGGATTCCTTGAATGTTTTTTCGATTCCCTCTGAGTTCATCATTTTTTTTTGGGGGGGGGAGGTTGAATGATATTGATTTCCTTCGTTTTTGTTAACAGCTGCAATTGCGCGCGACTTAAACATTGTTTAAATTTTATTATCTAAATTTTATTGTTTAAAAAATTATTGTTTTCGTTTAAAGTTTAAGTTAAATTTTTTTATTTTTTTAAATTTATTCTAATTTTTCTAGTTGGTTTTTTTAAGCCCCATATATTTTTCATTGACTTTAATTTAATCTCTACGTAAGCAATTTTTAAGTAACTCGTATAACGGCGAACTGAAATAGCAAAACATTTAATTGCATTTGATCTTCAAGAGAGATGGTTTCAATATCTCTTCAAATAATAATAATAATAATAATAATAATTCCAACAAAATGGTAAAAAAAAAAAAAAAAATCTTATTAAACTCATTTTAAATACTCACGTACAAATGGCGTTAACTTGCAAATCAGTCAAAATCTGCCAATTAGAAAAAAAAGACGTAAAAATTGTTTACCTAAATACATAATCTATTTTCCTCTTTATCCTATGAAACTATAAATGATTTTATGAAAGTTATGCTAGAAAGCAAGTAGTTCATTCAAGCTGAATGAAAATATTTAGTTGCTCATAATAGAAGTGTAAAAGGCTTTAAAGTTATCAATTTTTAAGATTTTTTTAATGATTTTATTTGAAAGCTTTAATCATACTGAGCATTTTAAGGTATTCTACATGTATATATTTTAAATAGTTAAGAAGATGTAGTCAAAAATCATTTCCATACATATAGATATTTGGTAATTTTTTTTTTATGCTTGTGTCTCAAAATTACATTTTCAGAGCTTCAGCTCAGCACTTTTAAAAAATTGTTCATGATAACATCACAAAATTTTCCAGATACATTTATACAAACACAATGAAGAGAATCATGGGAATTCAAAGTATTATTTGGTATGGTTTCTTTTTTCAGTGCTTCGTATCTTACTTATAAAGAGAAAAGTATCGCATTTTAACTACTTAAAAAGTATATTTACTGTATTACATGATTTTCAAGCTGTCTTATTTCAGAGAGAATTTTCATAATATTTGTTTGCATAGGGGGTTCCCCCCCTCTTAAATCTTGCGAGTACAAGAAATCCATGTTTGACAACTTATATAAATTGATTTATTTTAGACATAAACTTTTCCAATGCTTAAAAAATATGAACGACTGTTTTTAAAATTCATATTTGGGAAGGTACCTGTCTGTAACTGTGGTAAAAATCTATCAAACCCTATATGTATTTTTTACGTTCCAAAAAAGTTCAAATTCACTACTTTTGAGTGCTTTTTCGTTGCTGAAAGTCCTGTAGCCTCTGAGTACTGTAGGGACTGTATTCGAAAAGCAACCTTGGAAAAGGCAATGGATTCGCCACAGGGTTACCAGATCAAAATGGCAAAGTAAGGCCAAACCTTCTTAAAAATAAGGCCAAATTTGAAAAACTGATAAAAATACTTATTTTTCGCTAAATTTATTATAAGAAAAGGATTACACACATTAGGGAACACATTAGATTGACATATTTGCAATACTCTATTGATAAAACAGTATTAAGGTAAAAATAAGTAATTAAATCTTCCCATAAATCATTTTGCAGTGAAAAGTTCTGCTCTTGCCAACTCTAAATGAAATAGCCGAGCATGATGCATTATCTCATGATTTAAAAAATATACAAGATTATTTTTCAATGTACTATAATTAATGAAGAGTGATTCCGTACTCTGAATAATTAATTAACAGTTAAAAAAATTGTATTCCATTAATATAAATAAAATTGATTTCAGACTCATAATAGATTGTTTCCAATAAGCGATAAAAATTTCCAAGAATGACTTGTTTTTGGTTTTGATATCATTCAGCTAATCTCCAAATCCAACGCACTGTGCATATTATTTTAGAAAATTTTTCTGTATATCTTAGATTTAAAATTAAGCGGTACTGAGTTATGTATTCATTCAATACCACAAATAGAGGCACAATTTATTTAAGAAACTGTTAAAAAATTATGTAGCCTTTTTTTTCAAAAAAAAAAAAAAAAAACTGATGTTTTACATTTTTGTATGGTTAACAACTGTTGGTTGAAGAATTCAGTCAAGAACAGAAAGGAATAATAACAGAAAAAGTGGTTCTTTATATGATCCTTCAAATAGCTTGATACGCAGAAACACAAGCCTAAGGCTAGAGACATTCTGGCAATCAATCACAAAGGGGACAGAAACTTTGTTCTCATGAGGAACTACTCGTTTGACAGCTAATTGTCAATCATTTGAAAAGTTTAATATAAAAATTTTAGTCAAAAACAGTAGAATTAGCTACAAAAAGCATTTATAAAATTCATGAACGAAAATAAAGAAAAAAAGAAGCCAAAAATGAATTTAAGGCCAAATGAAAATTCTTAAGGCCAAGCACTTTCAAAAAAGGGCTAAATTCTCAAAATTTGGCGTTATAAAGCAGGGCCAGGGAACTATAAGGGCTGGTTCATAGAGCCTTCAGCGAAGAACCAGTGGGGGAAATTTGTGACGTCACCAAGCGGACACTCCTCGCTCGAAAATACGAAAATCTCTTTACTATAAGGGTTTTGATATTATTGTTTTCCTGTTTTTACTTAATATTTAAAATTGGATGCCAGTATCATCGATCTTTTTTAAACACTTCTTCGAAGAAGTTTTGAGTAAGAACAGTTTCATCTTTCAAAACCAAACCGGCGTCAAGAAAATGATTTCTCAATAGTTTCAAATGATGTGGAGGATCGGCGAATGCCCAGATCTATCTGCAGTTTAAAGGATGAATAAAAATTTGTTCTTTGAGGTTATTTCCAGTTCTTTCCAAAGTGTGGCGCCTCCAGCTAAATCGGAAAAAATTGCTTTTACAATTAAGCCTTTCTCTTCAATGTCTTTAATTATTTCGTACAAAAGATGTTTCGTCATTGTTGTATCAAAATTGAAGAATACTGGTTGTTTCCAGCGGCATTTATCTGAGTTCCTGTTAAGATATTTTTAAAATTTTCTTCTATTTTCAATAGTTTTTTCACTTCACTTTTTAAACTTTTATTTTCGGTTAGAATACAGCCAATTTAAGCTTTCGTTTTCATTTCTTTTATTTTTTTCTCCGATTTTTCTTAGTCTCCTTGTTTTCTCAGTCTTCCTCGTTTCGCATGCTCTTTTAGGACTCTGCCATTTTAATCTAATTTTTGCTTCCTGTAAAATACTTCTATTCCTTTTCCTATCACTTCTACTTGAATTATCTTCCCCATTATCTTGCAATGGCAAGCTAACACTCGGAACTTCATCAGGTTTTAAAATTTTCTTTTGATTTAAACAAAGTAGACGATTCTTCATGCCATCCATGTAATCAGTTAGCCTGAAGTGATCACTGCATATCCTAGCGTATTTTACATTTATATGAACTTGTCTTTTACATTTCGAGATCCGAAGTTTATTCCGCTTCGGACATACTGAAAACACATGATATGATACACCTTTGTCTTTCGTTTTCCTGTGATAATTTGAACAGGTAGCGACAGCACAAGTAGACATACTTGCAAGAGATGCAAGATTTTCACAATATTTCAACAAAATAACAAGTAACACTGGACAACACAGGAACAAATAGAAGAATGAAAGAATCTCCAGTGGACACTCTCGGACCCCACTCTGTCAGCCTAGTGACGTCAAAAACTGGTTTCCTTCCTACATGTCGGCAAATCGTAAACTTCAAAGGTATGAGCCAGCCCTTATAGTTCTCTGGCCCTGTTATAAAGGCAAATAGGGCAATCCTGACACCACATGTGGTGTCCATATGTGGCCGAACTAAGGTAAGAATAATGTATCCGAACGGAGGCATCACGTGAAGTTCTTCCCAATCCATCTTCTTTTCACCTTCTGTCACAGATAATACTTCCAGATGCAACTTCTGAAACTGTCTATTGTTTGATAGTCTGCAGTGTCCATATGTTCGCACCTTGCTTTGGTTTACACAAAAAAGCAACTCGCTTATCCTGCTTCTTTCCTTCAATACCTGACTTTTGCTATTACGAATCGACTATTGTGTCCATCTATTGTCCGCTGGTCCCATATGGTCCTTTAAAGACCAGTGGACAATAGGAGGAGTTTTCTTCTCCTCCCAGTACAAATTTCCACACAGGAAAGGTGAATTATTTATCAACTGTTTCCTCTCTTTCCATTCTATCTATTTTCTACTTGTTACTACGTGTTGAACTGAAGGAAAAGTTTATTACGGAAAGGATAGTACGTATTACAACTGGGTTTCTAAAACCGTATATAACAAAAACATTCATTTCATTAATTTCTATAATTTTTCAATACAAATTCCTAAACTAATTTTCAATAAAATTCTAATCCATAATAAGCTTTAGCCTTTTTCGACAAATTCCTAAGCTGTTTTTTAATTTTTTTTTAATGAAAATTTGGATCCAAAATGGCTCAGAAAATCATTCTATCGAAAATTTAGCAGAAATATACTATTTGGAGTAAGCAGCACATACGGGGCCGGATTTACCCATTTCAGGGATGAGATTTTTGCGCATTTTGGCGGATTTCCGCTTTTTTATTTTCTTGAAATGAAAAATTTCTGCTTTTTCACAGAAAATTCCGCTTTTTCTTTTTTTCCGAAAAAAAAATGCACTTTTCCCCCTTTTTTTCTTACAATGATCTTGGAATCCGCGTTCTTAAAATAAATTAAGATACATCCGCGCCTCCTTTTGGAAGAAATGCTAAGAAAAAAAATCCTTGTGATTGAACATTCTTTTATTTCCCAAAATAATCTGCATTTTAAAGTGAAAAATTTGTTGAAAACCAAGTAGAATGTAACTAATTGCTTACTGTCATACATTTAAAAAAAATTTCATTTACATTCAAAATCTTCATTTTTTACTATTATTCTGCTACAAATTAGTTGACTAAATAACAGTTGTAAGTATGATTAGTATTTTATTGTTAATTTGGTATTCCTTTTTTTTGTCATATGTAATTTTTAAGTGTCCTTTATATTTTTGATTTGCTGGGTTTAGCCCTGCATGTAATTAAACAATTACCCACTCACAAACATATATATGTTTGTATATAATAATTTATCGCGCTTAAATGCTTAAGTTACTTAAAACGTATTTCACGCGTAAAATTTTCAGATTTCTATTTTCATCTTTTTGGGGTTTTTTCCAATCTCATCCCTGCCATTTCTACGCCCTATGTTGAAGCATTTCTGCGCCCCCTCCCAAAAGAAGTAATATATAATATTCAATTTAATATCCAATAGTTTATTTTTGAAACATACAAGCATTTAATGCAATCTTTATAATCTTTGAATAGCATTGTATTTTTTATTCAAAATTACGCTACTTATGAAATAGCATAACATAAACACCCACAAGGAAGTGCAATGGCAAGAGAGGATAAGATCTACAGAAGACAAAAAAATGCATCGTTTAATATATCATCGCCGTGCAAGCAGAAGTCACTAACTCGAAGATTATAGTTTCAAGATGTGTTCAGTTTAAACTTCATTATTTTTCAGTCGTTATGGTAAATAATACAAATATTTACAGCTTTCTAGCTCCAACTGTTTAATGCTAATATAGTAGCCCAGATTTGTCTCACACTGATCCGGTAACGCTCTGACGTCACCAACAATAAAATTAGCGCCATAGCACTGAGAGACGTTAAACAGCATTATTTCATTGTTAGAGAACCTAAATTTCAGTAATTTTAAATTTTAAAAAGTAATTGTCCGTCTTATTTCAAATTTAATAGCTCTAAAATAAAAGTGAAATAAAATTTGTTATCGATTGATATAAAATTTATCTCGCTATGATCAATAGTTCCCGAGAAATGTTAAATTATATTAATCATATATTTCAACTTAATTTCCGTTTTTCAATAGAAAGTAGTAAATCACGTCAATGGTGTATCATGCGCGTGATATAGTTGGGACGCCACGATGCATCTGATTACTTATTGCAATCGTGATGATATAATTTGATAATATTTTGTGGCAACGTTTGACAAGTAGAAAAGTGCTTTGTTTTGGTTAGAATTTCGGAAAAGAATTCCTTTGAAATTTAAACTTTTGACTTACGTTTGACAAGCTGAGAATTTCATGGTTATTGAATTATAATAAAATTGTTAAACAACGAAAAATACTTCACACGGAATGTTGTTCACAAAGAGGTTTTTTGAATAAAGAAATATGTAAATAATATGTAGATAAAAAAATATTTCCTGTCATAAAACATATGTTTATTTTATTTGTTTTCAATCAATGTTAAACATTTCTTTCGCATATATACCCATTTAAACACGTCTAATTTGACGGGAAATCTCTCTAATGAAAAGACAATTTGCATCTGTCATACCATAACGGGTGATTTTCTAGTTTACTCATGTTTAAATAGCAGGTTTCTATCACGAAATAATTAATTGCAAATTTTAATTGACTGCAGTAGTCCGTCGAAAGGTGTTTGCATGGTATTTAATGCAACAAATGGAAATTTAAAAAAAATTCGAAGGGAGGCTGTCTCTGCGAAACGGCCGCTGGGATTGAGGGACTTAGACTTACCTTACTCAACTGTGACTTTCTGTGACTAAAGTAGCTCTATATGACTATTAACTCTATAGTCTAAAGTGACTATTAGTCTAGTGTGACTATGTGACTCTATGTAAAATTCTCCGTGATTTTCTCTAAATTTGAAACTCGACTGTTACTAAACCGTAATTACATATTCTAAAATTATTTTTGCAATCTTCAATGTCTACCTTTCTCTATCCAATGAAACTAAAATCAACTCTCTATGTTATTTGGTTGCGGAGCTATTAGCGTTTAACTTTAGCACGAAATTCGACGTAATTCAACAATTCTTGAGTAATATTTCCCGCGATCGATGAATGAATTGCCTTAGTCTGCGTGCACGTGCATCAGTTGCTGTGACGTCATCAAAATTTTTCATGATTTTCACAAACTTTGCAGCTCGACTGTGACTAAACCGCATTTCCAAATTCTAAAATTCGTTTTGCAATCTTCAATGTCCACCTTTCTCTGTTAAATGAAACTAAAACCAACTCTCTATGTTATTTGGTTGCGAAGCTATAAGCGTTTAACTTTAGCGCGAAAAGCGTCATAACATTTTCCTTTCCCGACACACCATTAAACCACTATGGAGTGACGTGAGTCTACGTCAAAAGTCTATATGGCCTTTTCAAAATATTACTGAAAAATTCGTTAATATTTAGTTGTTATTTTCTTCTGTATAAACGCCCCCTGACACATGCGCCCTAGGCCATGGCCTAAGTTGGCCCTATGGGAAATCTGGCCCTGAGCTCTTACTAAATTCGATCGCCTTCTTGAGTAATTGTGTTCTCCGACAAACAGACATAGCTCGAGAAAGAAGTTATCCGACTCTAATAGGTGTGACGAATTCTTTGGAAGTTCGTTCTCTTTGCATGCTTTGTATAGGAGAAAGTAAAAAGGTGCTTATGCAGGTCAAAACATTTAACGAAACATCTGGGGATGAGCAGTAATGAGCGTTTTGGAAATTCCACGACAAAGGGCATTCTTTTGCTCTCTCCTAAACGTCAGTCTTCCTCATTCATTGATGATCGATCAGTATGCCCTCGAATAAAGCGCTCGTTTCTTTGCTCTAGGGCAAGACCAGGGTTGCCATATTGGCCTTTTTAAGGCCAAATTATGAAAATTTGGCCTTTTTTCAAAGCCCTTGGCCTTAGGAATTTTCATTTGGCCTTAAATTCAATTTTGGCCTTATTTGGCTTTATTTTCGTTAATGACTTTTCGAACAATAATTAATTACTTTTCTATTGTTTTTTAATAAATTTTTGATATTACACATTTCAAATGATATATAATGAGCTGTCAAACAAACAGCCCCTGAATAGAACAAGGATGTTTTAGATTTCTCCCACTTAAATTTTAGTTTAATAATAGAGCATTGAACATATGGCTATCAAGTGGAACTCGTTTTCATGAAGAATAGCCTTTTTTTCTAATATCAAATAAGGTTACAGCCAATTTGTCAAATTTGGCCTTATTTTTAAGAAAGTTTGGCCTTATTTTGCTATTTTGATCTGGCAATCCTGGGCAAGACTAAGGCTCGTTTTTGGAGCATATGCATTCTACTGTACGCGCTCTCCAAAAGTGATTGAAAACTATGGTTACCATACGTCCAGATTTCAAGCTGACGTCCGGACTAGTGTCCGGGTCTACGTCCGGATATTCGCCAGTGAATGTGGCGAGAGAGGAATTTGTCTGTAATAGGGGCAATCTGACGTGTTCAAAATACGGGCGTCATTCTGCCAATGAAAGAAAATTGATTGATTACATTGCCCTGTGTTATATCCAGTGTTGGTAAGAAAGTGGATGAGCCCCTTTAAACAGGTCCCAGTTCAAGCTGAAAATTAAAAGTTTTGGGCGTTTTATTTTAAATCTGTTTGGATAAAATACTGGGAAACACTGGTTTAGATGTTAAAACGAGGTAGTATCTGCGGAGGGTTATTTATTTATTTATTTTTGTAATTTCTAATAAACAATTTTGTCGAAAGAAAAGAAGACACGATTTAAAATTTAACCTCTGTTAACCGAGTTTTCGATTATCCAAGCCCATTACTGTCCCAATCAGCTTTCTGTATAATTGATGTTCTAATGTACAGGAGAAATATGATGATGAACAGGAGAGGGAGGGGATCGCGAAGACGACACACAAAACAAAAAAATATCGACGAGAAGCTGTCTCTGCGAAACGGCCGCTGGGATTGAGGGGCGTTGACTTACTTACCTTACTCAACTGTGACTAAAGTAGATCTATGTCACTATTAACTCTGTAGTCTATAGTGACTATTAGTCTAGTGTGACTATGTGACTCTTATCTATGGAAAACTCATCGTGATTTTCACCAATTTTGCAACTCGACTGTGACTAAACCGTAATTCCAAATTTTAAAATTCCTTTTGTAGTCTTCAATGTACACCTTTAACTGTTAAATGAAAATAAAACCTACTCTTTATGTTATTTGGTTGCGGAGCTATATGCATCTAACTCTAGCGCGAAAAGCGTCATAATTTTTTCCTTTCCCGACACGATTGTATGACATTTGCGTACATATACGTTTCCGTACAACTCATTAACACGCAATAAATCATCTGTAGCTCATCCCACAAGAGGGGTTAGGTAGGGGTTAGTGTAGGTTTGCTACATCTCCTGCTCTTGGCAAGTGTGTTTGGCGAGCAGACCGGAAAAAGAGAAAGTTCCTCTAGACCTAATAGTGATCGATGTTTCAGAGTCTCTCAAATAATTCTGAGATAACTTTTCTGAATTAGTTAACTTGTCAATGAAATATGATCTGACAGCCCAAAGGTAAAGAAATTCTTAATTTACATAGATTTTTCCTTAATTTTTTATGAAAATACTAGAGAAAAACAAAATAATTTGTAATTATGTTATTGAATGTGAATAAAAGATTGAAACAAAAAGTAAAACCTTCTTATTTTTAATAAAAAAAATATATGATCTTTAATATTAGCTATTCATATTTTTATATAATATTAGCTGCTTTCGGCGACCAGCTGGTTAGGCCATCATTTTAATAGCATTCATTTCGTTCTATAAACTAACTATAAATTAATCAATCTAAATCTAATGGTAAGATAAATATAATATTAATTTCTTTATAGCGATAGAAAAATCTTTCTAGACAAATTGTTCATTTGAAAAAAATTGCATTGATTATTTGAATAAGTTACATCTGTAGTTCAAATCAAGCTGTAATATTAAAATGTTTTATTTGAAAAGAAGGCACAGGAAAGGTTATTCATTTTCGCATAAATTTCAATTTCTATTAAATTCATATTTTGTGTCTTATCAAACAACAGAGGAGAAATTTTAAACAGTTACGCATTCCGTATTAATAACTTAACAGCCAAGAAAATCAATATTTTGGTTGAATAAACTGGTCACAAAAGGTAGCTATTCTATGAATGAAATAATATTGATAAAAAATAAACAAATAGCATGTTTTTATATAACATAGTTCCGTTTCTAGTCACCAATAAAGTTTTGTTGCTAAAAAGACCGATAAACGCCTGCCATCTTGCTAGTATTATACGAGAAAAATATCAATAAAACACATAATGTGGAAATTATGCAAATCGATCCAAATTTTATTGAAGAGTATGTCAAATTTCGCCAAATGTCACGACTGAAGATGACGTTTAAAGTGTTGCAACCACTACCGAAATTTGTTCTTATCAGTCACAAAACCGTCTGTCTAAAGAGCGTTGATGGACAGTTTTATGACTTGTACGGAAACGTATATTCATGCGGAAGTACCACCATTACGCCATTGAGGATCGGTTATGGAGTGGACGTTCAAAAGTTAAGTGGAAGGAAGCAGATGAAATATTGCAGACTTTCTCAAAATTTGTCAAGCATTGTTCATCTATGTCAACACATGATATTATGAAGCTTCTCTGTCTGCATTGGGAATTCTCAAAACTCTAGAGGCTATCTTATAAGCAAGCAGACGCGCGAAAATATGTCATCGCATTGAGAAATGCGTAATTATAACATGAATGGTAATTTTGAAATGCTTAATTTTATCTTTCTAAAATATAAAGTTGCTTGCATGTTTTTTAATTGAATCGTTGATTTCAGAAACCACATGAATCTATAATATCAAAATGATGGGAGCTTTAAAAAAACTGATTAATTTCTTTTAAATCGATAATTAATTTTCTTACCGGGTAGATTTTGTATATCTTCAATGTGACTTCACTTGACATTTCTTCACTCATTATGCAAATACCCCTTTAGATTGTGAAAGCAGCATAAACGCAATTTTGAAAAAAAAAAAAATGACTCTCTACTTGACATTTCTTCACTCATTATACAAATATCCCTTTAGAATGTGAAAACAGCAAAAAAGCAATTTTGAAGGGAAAAAATGACTCACTACTTGACATTTCTTCATTCATTATGCAAATGTCCCTTTAGAATGTGAAAACAGTATAAACGCAATTTTGAAAAAAAAAATGACTCACTACTTGATATTTCTTCACTCATTATGCAAATGCCCCTTTAGAATGCAAAACCAGCATAAACGCAATTTTGAAAAAAGAAAAAAAAAATTACTCATGAGGTTCCTGGAATCAGATATTAAATTTTAAATAATCTGCACTATTTTCTACATTATTTATTTTACTGTGGCCGATAGATAGAAAAAAATCATGAACAATGTCTTTCGAAAATGAACAGCCAACTTAAACGAAGCATATATTCAATTATCCCAAAAATCTGCTCTGCGGTACCGGCTAGATCCCCTTGTTGCCGGATAAGAGAGATTCTACTGTACTATGTTTAAAAAATTAAAATTCAAACATCATCAAAGCAGAATAAGCTTTGAAGACGACTTCCACACGTGTGTGCCAGCTGTTCGCAGCATCAACCCCTTAAATGGTTTACCCGCCCGCCGTACGTTATCGCAATTTTGAAGTTATAAACTAAAAGTCATTCTCAGACGTTATAATTCGACACAAAAATTACTTGGAATCCATGAACATTTCAACTGTCCTTTACGTTCTCAATTGAATTAAAATGGCAACGCAATCCCAAAATAGAAGGTATCATAATAAGATAGTTGAGAAAGCAAACCAGTTAACCCTTTCAAGTTCACTACATGTTTCGTTTTGAAAATTACCAAATTTATTTCAAAAATGAGTGTTACA
>BGPR01009131.1:21101-59323 GCA_013235015.1 Araneus ventricosus
TTAGAGAATCTTGTGAGTAATTTCTTCAGACGGCTAGTCGAAAAATTCAGCGCTCTTTCGGATATAATTGAAAAATTTATAAGAAATTTTTCGTAAATTCCCGCAGCCCTCCCCCCAAAAAATAGCATGTAAAACCGAACTCTGGTAATTTTTAAATCAGTAACAGGATGTGCTCTATAACTTCTACTTTGTTTCAAAATTATTACTCTGCATTTGCGTTCCCGTCTTTGGCATTTTGTCGTCATTTACAATATATTTTGTTGGTCCCCTCAAATTCTCAGAGAACTTCTTTTTGTTTCTTTTTTTTGCATCAAAGTATTTTTTAGCAATGAACAATTTCCTCGTATTTAAACCACTATTCCTCTGATTATTTGAGAAGCATAAAAGAGGGCTGATAGTATGAGCTTCAGGTAAGCGAGTATAAATAGTTTTCTGAAATGGACATTGTTAATTTCTCATTCAGAGGCTCTCACAAGTAAGAAACCTATTTGTGCCTGCATGCTGTAAAGCTAAATATTTATGCTAGATTAAACAGCTGAGAATACTCAATGATTCCCACGATACCTGATTACTCTATACATCCTTCATAGCAGCCTTTTCTGTATTCTTCTGGTTACTTGAAAAGTGTAAAAGTGGTGTAATACTATATATTCTTTGTGTACGAGTGAAGCAAGTACAAAATGTTTTCTTCAATAGATATCTGTAATTTTTTCCTTTAGAGGCCTCAGGAGTGGGGAAGATAGTCAGGGTGAGTCATAAGTCTCCATATAAATGGTGAAAATGGTGACCAACTTCTTTTTCGTTTTGAGGAAAGTGAACCAATTGTAAAGAGATGCCACTAACGAAGGAAGAACGGGTTAACATTGATGTGTTGGCTGGGAATGGTATCACCCTTCATGTTCCTCTTACTTTCAGAGCAGCGCACAGAACGTAGATGACCCGTGACTCCTTGGCAAAACTTATCATTAAAATCGAAAAGACTGGCTCCGTCGCCGATACAAAGAGATCTGGAAGACCAGAAACGGCAACAGATGAACTTTTGGAACATATACTGTACGATGGTTTCTCTCTAAATAATTTAGATGAACACATAATAAAGAATTATGTTGACTGAGAATAATTGTTTTCTTAATTAAAAACAAATCTACATTAGTATGTCTTTACACTTCACGAGCTTCAGCTGGCTGTCTTCAAAAACTGCCAATATAGTGGGACAGTCTAAAGCTGTCGCGGTTTAGTAAACTTGCTGCATGCCCCTGTTTAATAGAAAAGAAAAGAAAATACCTAGTCCTCTTTACTAAACAATGGCATTCCATTGACTTAGGGCTGGTTTGTGAATGTCACTGCCATGCCTGTTTCTCTCCATGTGGAAGCGGCATGTCTTGTAAGTAACTCAATACTTCTTACCCTTGTATTACAATTTTATTATTATTATTTATTACAGTGGGGAAAGTTGGCCACGTCTGTTGACTTCTGAAATAGTGTCAGCCAGATCTAAGAGAAAATTTTGATAACCCTGGTTTGCAAGCGCATTTAAAAACATAAATGCGAAAATTCTTAATTATAATGTAATGAAATAAAAACGATATCTGATTTTAATTTGAATAAGTCTGAGTACATTCTTTTTTGCACTCTGGCACTAGGCCCCTTAAACGCGGGGCCCTATTTGGAGCAACTGGTCCAATCGGTTAAAGGTCGGCCCTGCATCCCCTGCTCACTCCGCTCCCCAAATCCAAGAATAGCGTTGTGATTCTTTTCGGAACACTACGTTATCCCGGCTCGCTTCGCTCGCTTGCCATACAGTTATGCATTTCTCCTAGTAATATAAAATTACAAATACATTAATTACTGAAAGTAAATTTCAATTATCTGAAATTGCATAACTCATAAAATTAATTTTTCATCAATTACTAAAATTAAAATCGTCTGATAGAACAGAGATATATATGAAATCTGAATGTTAATATACAAATATAAGATGTTTAAAAATCAAAATTATTTACAACAATCATAAATCGGTCATTTAAAACTTCTTTTCATACACAATTGACAATGTTGTCAAGAGTTTTATTTGACCTAACTTCATCCCACAAAAATTTTAAACATGCCCTATTATCAATGAAATGTTCCTGAGAAAAGTTTCCTCACATGTATTCACACTCACTCCAATTATTACTTAAACAAGAAAGATATAACCTTTCTCTTTGGGAAGTTACTTAAGAGTTAAACCTCAGAAAATTTAAGTTGTCAAGAGATGATATAATCCATTTTACATCCTTTTGCCTAAAAAAGGACAATTGAAAGAGAAAGGTGGCTTGAAACATGCTCATATTAACGATTCAAAATTGAAATCATAATACTTATGAACTTTTTAAAATTGATAAGATACAAGTTTATTCGTGTTATGTTGCTCAGAAAGCTTTCCCATATATATATACAGAATCACTCCAGTTACAATTTAGTCAAGAAAGTTGCAAGATTTTTCTCTGGGTAGTCATTAAATTTATGATTTTTAATTTATTCATTTTAACTTATGCCTTTTCTAAAACTCAGAAAATGTGAGTAATCGAAAGATGAAATAGCCCATTCCTCAACCTTTTAACTAAAAAGGAAATATAAAGGAAACATTCATTCATTTGCCTAATCAAGAAACTGTTAGACTTAAACTTATTTTTTTCAAACTATATAACGCAAAAAAAAAAAAAAAAAAAAAAAAAAATCGTTGTCTCAGACTTTCCGCCGATGTAATCAAACTAAACTTTCGAGCTGTTGCCAAACGGCGATTAAGAAATTCGACCTTTTTTGTCGCCACATAATAGAATTATATAGATATATCGTTGCATTTTTATCCAAAATTTTAAACATGCACTAGTGTCAATGAAATGTTGCTCAAAAAAGATTCCCCACTTGTATACATACTCACTCCAATTATTATTTAATCAGGAAAGATGCAACTTTTTTGTCTGGGTATCCATTTATACTGAACACAGAAAATTTGAGTTGTTGAAAGACGATCATATAACCCATTTCACAACCTCTAGTTACAAAAGGACAATTTAAGGTCAAAAATAGCTTGAAAATTAAAACCCACAATAATTATTTACTTTTAATTTTTAAAATTGATAAGATAGCTTTTTTCAAAATTTTTGTTTTTCCACAAAAATCTTAAACATGTACACTTTTAAACGAAATGCTGCTCAGGAAGCTTCCCCACATGTATCACTGCAGTTACAACTTAGTAAAAAAAGGTAAAACATTTTTCTCTGGGTAGTCACTTATGTTTTTTATAACTCAGAAAATGTGAGTAATGGAGAGATGAAAAAGCCCATTCCTCAATCTTTTATCTAAAAAGGACATATTAAGAAGACATTCATTCATTTGCCTAATTGAAACTGCAAGACTTAAATTTAGTTTGTTCAAACTATTTAACTCAAAAAAAAAATCGTTGTCTCTCAAAAAACAAAATCCGTTGTCTCGGTCTTTCCGCCGTAGTAAACAAACCAAACTTGCGAGCTGTTGCCAAACGGCGATTAAGAAATTCGACACTTTTTTTGGCGCTACGTAAAAGAATTATATTTATAGATGAAAAACCATTTATCAATTAAAAAAGGATATTTATAATTAAAATTATAAATAAAATTGTTGCAATATGTACGAATTTGTTTTATCGAATAATTATTAATTTTAATTAAAATTTATAAAGGGAATTAATAATAAATACATTAATATAACTTATAATGTTACTATTATTAATTCATAACATTGTTAAAATAAAATTTTTATTGTTAAAACATTATTATTAAAACAATTTTGGGGAATAATTCAATTTCAGTTTCGGAGCCTTATCTGCGAAATGATAGAGTTGTACCCATCCTATAAGCAATCCCTTCTCTTTTATTATTATGCTTGGTTCATTACCAAGCACTTGAATATCAAGGGACAGAAATTGTTGGACGGTAGTTGCAAGATAAAAGGCTATTTATGACGTATATTTTAAATTTAAAAGTGGTGACAAATAAACGGATTATTTCTTAATTGAAATAATATTCCACAGAATTAAATTATCTTTCTGACTCATATCTCATAAGAATTTAATCCAACCTTTTCGTTTAGATCCTTCATTTGACAGATGTTATGTTATATTCATACAGCTGTACTTTAAGCCTCAGTTTGTGCATGCGCAAAGATAATTCAAATCTTGTTATTTGCTCCCCTAGTCAAGAAAAGAAGAATTAATATATACTTTGCTTCTGTAGCTGTACTATTCTGCATTTTTTTAAAAAAAGTTTTATCCACCGTTCGTTATATTTGTACAACACATTTTTCGTAATTTCTGGAAATTTTATTTATCATTTGACAGACTCCAAACTAGAAAAATAATCCAAAAGTCCCGAAACTAATTTTACAAATTGATCATTAATAAATGGAAACCGTGGAAGTGAGGGAAAACTAGGTAATTTGTTCTTAATCTTTATCATCTAATAAACTAAGAAAGTAAGTGGCTGCAGTAAATAAGTAAAAAAATAAGTAGTTGCAGTGTTTCTAATATATTTTCTCTTACAAATTAAAATTTTCAACACATATCCAGCATATAATGTTTCTCCGATTTTTTTTCAAATGTTTTAATTTATATATACGATAAAAATGCCAAAGTCAGATTAGAATAAAGTATTAATATTCGAAAATAAAATATTTAT
This sequence comes from Araneus ventricosus, assembly GCA_013235015.1. NCBI lineage: Eukaryota > Metazoa > Arthropoda > Arachnida > Araneae > Araneidae > Araneus > Araneus ventricosus. The sequence continues at coordinate 25,799 of BGPR01009131.1, forward strand.
TGCGATATAAATTGTCTTATGGTTATCAGAGTCATTGATGTATCACATATAAAATACATCGAGATTCGTTCATAAAAAATTCTGAGGGAAAAAAATGACTTTGGTGAACGAAATATTATGGTTGCGAAATATCTATTGCAGCGTTAGAAACGTAATTTAAAACCAAATTTTATCATATTTACCAAATTATTTTAAATATATTGTGATGCATTTTAGCATAGCATGAAGAATCGTGGAGCCTTCTTTATCAAAAATAATATATTTATTTGACGTTTTCCACAGCAAAAACATGTAAAACAAACACATACACTTACATCACAAACATACATCACTCACTTACATCGAATTCCATGTTCAATTCATTATTCTTTTCCGCTGCTAGGCAACGTTAGCAAAAGACAAATATATCGTTGCCACACTGTTTTTATAACCTTTAGAAAAGAATTAATGCCAAACGATTTTTTTAATTAATTTCTTTTCTTTAAATATTTTAATAATTCTACAAATATATATATATATATATATATATATATATATATATAGAACTATCTATATAGTTAATATAATTTGGTAAAAAAAAAATCCTTCATCGAGTTCGCCAGCCTCAACCACCCGACCGATTTCGACAATTTTTTTTAATATGAAAGCATATGACGTCTAGATATGTCATCAGTTGTCTTCTGCCCCGAAAGTTTTGAGAGATATTGCAAAATAAGGAATTACTGAGCCTCAAAAACTGGAGTGATTTCGCCAATTTAATACGTCACTTCTTTCAAATAACAAACAATCAGAATGCTCTGCTTTATTTTCGTGAGTTTAAAATAGTATTTTTCATTTGTATGCAGTTGTGTTTCATTTCATTGCAATTTAATATAATTTTAATGGTAGACGATTTTCTTAAGACATCGATATAATTTAGTTTTAATAGCAGACGATTTTGTTAAATATCTCTAAAAATATTATTATCTTTATTTTAGTTAATATTTAATTTAAAATCATTAGCAAACTATTTTGTTTTTATTCTAAATTTATTTTTCTTAAATTGGCAACAAGAAAATTAGTTGTTGTTAAAAACACTTTTATGGCATGCAGCGTTGTTAAATGAGAGAATGGAATTGTTTTCTGGAATAAGCATTTTAATTTTGAGATTAATTCTTCTTTTCATTAATAATCCCTATAGTTCCATCAAAATGGCGTATCAAAAATATTGTAAAATACTTATTGTAGATGATGGAAACTGTTTATTTAGGGCGATATCATTCTGTATTTATGGATCTGAAGACTTTTATGCCGAAATTCGTGAGAAAGTTATACTAAACATTACAATTAGATGGGGTTTATTGAAAGAATTTACAATTTTAAAGGAATCTGTTGTCTACAAAGAATATGAAATCTACTGTAGTTTTATAGCCTGTTCCATTGATCTTTATGCAGTATTTAAAACTGAAAAAAAGTAGTGACTGAGAGCCTCGAAGCAGCGAGGTGGCAGGGGCAATGCTAAGCTAAGTGGGTGCTGGCCGCGAACCCGCCAGCGGGCGGCGAGAGCGGTTAGTACATTATTTGAAACTATTTAATACCAAAAACAACAGAAAGAAAGTTTTCAAGTAGGAAACAAAATTGCTATGATTCCTTGGCTTTCGCGAGACGTGGGTGAAACATTTAGTGCAATTTAAAAAAGTTAGGAGACGTCTCACAATCTTATTTCATTACAACGCTGTTACTTTTCCGTGACTTGCTCTCTATTTCGTACTTTTACTTCTCCCAGCAAATGCACTCATCTGCCTGAGGTCGGCGGTCAGCCTCCGATTCGTCCTAGCTGGGAAATATCTAATGTCTAATTTTTGCAAAGAGCAGAATGCTTTACATTTTTTCGATGTGAATAGAGCATTTTTGGCAAAACTTTCCTCAGCACATAAAAATGTATACCTTACAATTGTTAAATATGGTTTGGGAGATGAATGAATTTTCTCGAAATCAGACTTTCCATGTATATTGGTAATGTATGGGAAACTTCAACGTATCTAGGAATTGGTTACTACTCATTATGGCAAAAGAAAAATAAGTCGGCAAACAGTTAACTTACATAAAAGTAATGATCCTTACGAGCACGCGAATTATGAATTTTCTATACTTTTGTACTTTCTTTCAACTTTTTTTGTTCTGCGATGAACGTTAACGTAATTAAGGCCTACTAAAAATTCTGGGGCAAAAACCGGACTTTGATATAAAACCTCGATATTAAATGCGAAATAAAAAATTTACAAAAAGGTATTATAATACCACTTAATTTTAAGAGCTTACAAAAAGAAATGAAAAGACACATTTTTTCTTGTATATAAATAACACAAAATAAACATTTGTCCAGAAAGTTGAGAAGGTTTACTGGTTTTTTCTGAAATGAATTTTTATTTTTGCCTATAAAGGAAAATTCCGTGCTTTTAGTCAACACACAGAAAATTAAAAATAAAGTAAACCAACTTTTAAAAATAATATAAATAATCGCCAAGATATTTAAAATAAATAATAAAATTCTTATGATATTTTATTCTCTTGAGGGAAAACGCTACATTCATATTTAATAAAAAAATACAGTTCTGACCCTCTTTTTGAAACATTGTAGCATGATAGAGTTTTAGGGTTGATTCATCTTTCTTTGTTAGTCTTAATTGTAACAGTCGTTCCCGAGTTCGATTCCGTAGAAAGAATGTCTGACTGACTTCCATCCGCCTTTCTGTTTTTTAAAAATTCTTCATGAAACTAGCTTTCTGAAATATTTTGGCATCATGCAATTTACAGATAGTATGCAAGCATTAAAACATATTACCATTTTCATTAGTTTTTAAAAATACGCTTTTATTAGTGTACTAAATACTGTACAAAAAGCTGCAACCAGCATTTTTGAACAATTTTACTGCGGAAAGGGGCGACAGACAGTGAGTAAAGCCTTGTTCCCAAGGCGTGTGACTCGGCAAACCTCGAGTCGCTTGAGGTTCGTACTTGTGGACTATGTTCGGTCGAATTCCAACCAGTCGCGCCGTTCCCACGGTGCGTGGTTTGGCACAAATCTCTCGGCAGTTTACTGAAGTTTGTCATCCATCCACACAAGCCTTTGATTTCCGATCATTTACCGGACACCAACGGGAAATTACGAATCACCCCACAATCCCCCCAGCAAAAACTATTCTTTTTGCTCCTCCGACCGGTTATAAAGCAAAACGCGGACCAAATTCGACGAAAGACAGGCCGTAGGAACGCGGCAGCCGGGTAAAATAGTGTATCGCCATTCAGAAAGTGTAAGTGTACAAAATATTTATCCACTATCATATTTGGAAGTGCGTGAAAATTCAATTACAAACTTCCAGTATTACAAACATAAAATTAGTCATGTTAAATAAAGATGTTTAAAAATAGAACAGACTACATGCATGGATTTTAGAGTGTTAACTTTAATTCCATGATTGCAGACCAGTTTCAAATTTATAACTCAATCGAACATCGAGAAGAGCAGAGGCCCTATACTTCCTTGGGGGCCCTTGGCGATGAATTATTGGGAGCCCTCTGATGGTATCAGACATATGCTCTTGAGAATTTTGATTACTTAACTTAACACCACAGCATACCCCCGAACACGGAGCTAGGACGGCTTCCTGTCGGTGGGTTGGGTATACGTGAAACTTTATATTTATTGAAAAAGCCAGAGCAAAAAAAAGTTTATATATAACAATACAAAAAAGAGGACATTTAGAACAAAAGAATATAACTGTGCATTAAAAGAAAGGAAACAGGTTTGTATATAAAATATGCATGGTTTTCTCGTTGTGTTGTTGACACTACTGAGTCATTCCATTTCAAAATACAGTCCGACCCCCGATATAACGAACTCTCGGTTGTAAGGAAATTTTCATATGGTCCCAACCGAACTCCTATGTCAATAATATATTTTCAAATGCTTGTAACGAACTTCAAGAATAAGAAATTCGGATATAGCGAACCAAAATTCCAACTTTTTCTTCCAGTTATGTCTCTGAGAATTATGTGCTTCTCATTCCGTGGAGGACTTCTCATCCACCAGCCGGGCCACACAAGCCGCATTTAATCAACTCACCTGTCACCGGATATCACTACCTGAAGGGAAAACCGTATTAACAACGACCACACTGTTCTTAATCCATCAACCAGTGTGACAATTGGTAGGTTGACGACAGTGGTGTAGTTGCAAATTAAGCAATGCCGGAACGCTCTGAACTGGAGGATTTTATTGGGAGGTAAAATTTAGAGGGTGATAGGGGGTTAAGTAGGAAAAATATATATTTTTTTTTACGTTTGAAATGCATAATTATTTTATCTCGCTATTTAAATAATGAAACATCACCTCTTTACAGTTATTATTTTATTTTTGATCAAACATTAACATAATGCATACTGTAGTTTCAAGCATGAATACCACGAAAATGTTAAAGAATAATTCTTAAAAAATTATTTTGATTTCAAGTTATACTTAAATTAAGCAATTTAAAAGTAAAAGCCCGACTTGAATAAGTAATATAGAAAATACAATTAAATGTTTGTAGTCTTAATGATTTTAACCTCTTTCCCACTTCCAGTCGTTTGAGATTTCGTACTTTTATAAATTTGAAATATTCTTCATGTTTTCGAGGGTAAAGTCAAAGGTCGTGCTGTTTTAAGGAGGTATCTTAAAATTCTTTCTTTTTATTTTTTGCAACGAAGCAATGTTGGAACGGCGTTCCGGCGAGTTAGAGAATTAAAAAGCAGTGCCGGAACGCCGTTCCGGTGCGTACCGGTTCAACTACACCCCTGGTTGACAAAGGAACGGGTATCTCTCAATCGTCTTCCTTTGTATTTCAGAGAGAATGCGCATCTGTTTCCCTCGTGTCTTACAAAACTACTAACAGATGAGATAGATATGTCATAACATAATTTTTTACTTTCATTAGATCCATTTGCTGAATATCGTTCGAGTTCTTGACATTGGGTTTATTTAAAGTGGGTAGCGTTAGTAAACGGAAAGCTTTTTCCATCGAGGATAAAGTGAACATTATAAAGATAATAGAAAACTGCGAGAATGTCAATCTGCTATTTGTAGAGAATGTTTTCAGTCTAAATTTACAGTTGGGACCATTTAGAAAAATCGTAGCGTGATAATCAAAGCCTACCAAAATTTGTATTAGAATATTTAGATCGTGACAAATTTTCAAAAGTTTCACCATTTTGTTAAAAATTATTTTCAATTTAAATTTTCTTTGATGATAAATGAGATAATGAAATTCACTCTCTTGAATATGGCCCACAATTAAATGTTTTGTTATTTCACTTCGTTAAAATAATTGTTACTTCAAAATATTTATAATGAGATTTAATGAAAATCAATAAAAAAAAAATCTGGTTTTGGAAATTGGTGAGGTGCATAGAGGGCCGCGAAACTTGCAATACTTTCTGACTCCTACAGGGATTAATCCCACTTTGAGCGTATCTTCAGTGAACAAGTTGTCACTACCTCCTGTAAGTGTCAGATTGTTAAAAGGACATATTATCTTCAACCAGAACTTAAAACTTCCTTGCGACTAAAAAAACAGAAGAAGATGAATAAATGCTTTATTTATCTAAAGAAGATGCGTTCACAGCAGAGGCTCCAAAATTTAATCTCGGTTAATCACGTCATGAGAGTTTTAAGAAAAAGACAGAAACGATCACTGATTCTTCATTCTGAAGTTTCGCTTACAGTAGTTAGTAAAATAGTGAAAAGTGGCATTTTTACATGATGAATATTGGGAGGATTTTAATGTCCGATATGAACGTCTTTTGTCTTAATGTCTTCTAAAAGCTATTTTCCTTTTCAGCTGTCGGGATACAACTTTTTAAGAGGCACCAGGCTAAGTGACAGGAAGTGACGTTGATACAATTTGCTCTTCCGAAAGACATTATTAGTACCATGTAGTCGATCCAGGATTCCTAAAACGCCATAATTTTCGTTGAATCTGCAAGACATCAATTACATGCATCAAAATCATTCAAAGAAAACAAAAACTAAGATAAACTCTGAGAGAATCGAATTAAACAAACAAAGAATCCATTCTAGTCCATTTTATCAAGGGCTAAGGCAGACATGGGCAAACTACGGCCCGCCGGAAGGTTTTATCCGGCCCGCGGAGAGAATTTTAATTTGCCGGTCCGACGGAAATTAAAAGAAATTATGATTTATATATTATATATCCATCTCCTCTCCTACTTTGTTTAAATATTATTTTTTTCTTCCTTTTTTTCAAAGGACTGATGATCTTTTTACTTTCTCTATTTTTGTTCTATAAAACATAAATCGACGGAAATAGCAAGCACAGACAGTGTTGGCGCCATTGCGTCTACCTTTCGCTCGCACCCTCTGGTTGTAATGTTCTTTTTTATTTGATTTATTGATGGTATTTCCGGTTTCATTTCTGTTGAAAATCATTCTGTTCTTCGCATTCAACAACATCGCAACGATGTGTTTCTGCACATGTGGCAGACTGCGCATTTTAAGCTTCAGCCAGCGGCTTTTTCTTTTGCGCGAGTTTTAATAATATTGATTGCGTATGGAAAGATTGCGGACATATAGCATCATTGTGAATAGTGGTGAAAGTATTAAAAGTATAGCGTAGCTAGTGCTTGTTTGGGTTATTCGTAAAAATATGTCAACCCCAAAATGGCTAATAAAAAACGTAAAGTTGATTCAGAGTGCCGTGCTTTTAATGATGAATGGACCTGGAAATATTTTTTTACAGTTGTTAAAGATAAACCAGTGTGTCTCATCTGCAATGAAGCTGTAGCAGTCTTCAAAGAATATAGCATTTCCCGTCATTTCACATCTAAGCATAAGAATTCCAATTACGAAGCAATGTCCGAATATGAAAGAAAACAAAATGTAGAAAGTCTTTGTAAAAATTATCAGGCCGACAAAATTTTTTCAAGAAGGTAAACACTATCCAAGAAGCAGCTACACATGCAAGTTACATTGTAGCATACAATATTGCTAAAAATAATAAAGCTCTCAGTGATGGAGAGTTCGTTAAACAATGCATGCTCCAAGTTTGTGATGTTTTATGTCCAGACAAGAAAAATAATTTTCAGACTGTAAGCTTATCTCAAAAAACGGTAACTTCTAGAATCGAAGCCATCGATAAAAATTTGACATCACAATTAGAGTCAAAGATTGGCCAGTTTAAATTTTGCTCCATAGCTATGGATGAAAGCACTGATATAAATGATACTGCTCAATTAGTATTATTTATAAGAGGTGTTGATGAGAACTTTAAAATTACCGAGGAACTGGCGTGCATGCGTTCTTTAAAGGGATGTGATATTTTTCGTGAATTTCAGGAAGGGCTTTTAACTTTGAAAGTGCCTATAACAAATATATGTAATAATACGACCGATGGAGCACTAAATATGACAAGAAAATATCTGGATTTCTTGGACTCTTTCATCAAAACTATCCCGGGAACAATGTTGTTTTTCTATATTGTGTTATACATCAAGATTCTCTGTGTAAATCTGCATTGAATATGAAACCCGTGCTTGATGCAGTCGTGAAGCTTGTAAATACTATTCGATCTCGGGGGCTTACTCACAAGGCAATTTCGAGATTTTCTTCAGTCCCTGCAATCTGAATACTCTGATGTACTGTATTACACGAAAGTAAGGTGGCTTAGTGCAGGATGTGTTTTCGAGCGAGTTTGGCAGCTGAAAGTCGACATTGTGTCGTTCTTCCATGAGAAACAGTGATCTGCGGAGTGCGAAATGTTAGAAGATATAGAATGGCTTTCGGACTTTGCAATTTTCACAGATCTTCTTTGTCATATGAACAACTTGAATGTCAAGATGCAAGGGAAAAATCAATTTTTCGACGATATCTGGGCCCATCTAAAAGCTTTTAAACTAAAACTTAATCTGTTTGCTGGGTAGCTAGCTAAGAACGACTTGTCTCATTTCTCGAGGTTAAATTCAATACCCTCAGTAAATGAAGAGAAGCTTAAGAATTATGAAAATGGCTTGAAAAAACTGCATTTTGAGTTCAAACGCAGATTTCAAGATTTCAGTGACATTCAAACAGAATTGGACATTTTTACCATGCCTTTCAACGTAAATTGTGAAGCAGTGAGGTCAGATTTGCAGCTTGAATTAATTGAGTTGCAATCCAACAATCATCTCAAGCAGTCATTTCTAAATATGCCAAAGTTAGCGTTTCACAAATCATTATCGAAAGTAAGTTTCCCAAATTTAATATCTCACGCCCAGAAAATCAGAGCTATGTTTGCTTCATCTTATATATGTGAACAAGTGTTTTCAACTATGAACCTTAGAAAGAATTATTTCAGAAGTAGACTGACAGATGAGCATTTAGCCTCGTTCCTTAGAATCAGTACATCTCACTTCGAACCTCAATATAAGGAACTTTTAAAAATGAAATCGTAATTTCATTCATCTCATTAACATATTTAAATTGTAATACTTGTATATTGTTTTTAAAATTTTAAAAAAATTTATCTTGGCCCGCCAAACTTTTTTTTTAGATTTTTTGCCCGCGACAGAAAAAGTTTGCCCATCCCTGGGCTAAGGACTTTATTCGAAATGGATTCAAAATATTTGGGAAATTTTTCTGTGAGAAACTTGCATTACACCAAATATAGCTTCTCTTAGCTTGAAATTTCCCAACAAAAGACAGTACCATTTAAAAAGCATTATTTTTTAAAAAAGGAAAACCAAACACAAGCATAAAAACGCTAATAAGATTGATTTAAAATATCATTAGCTTTCGGTTTGAAAAATCACCTTCTTAAAAATAAACTTTCCCCACACTTAGAATAGAGGAAAAAATGTCCTCACGTTATCACAAACCCACGCGAACTTTCAGCCAAAATAAGTAACCATCCTTTTTATTTATAAAAGAAACACTAGAACCATGGCGCCATCTATATTCGAAAAAACAAAATAGAAGGAGGAAAAACAGGAATGTTAGGGAATGAAACTATTTAGACATATTAATAAAATACACATACATCAGATTCTTGAAACTTAATTCTGGACTAATCTTAACCACTTAAGGATGTAACAGAGTTAAATGGTCCTAAATACCATAGGTTACAAAATAACTCGGTCCTTAAGCGGTTAAAGGAAATAAGGATTAATTCTAAGTAATGACTCATAAACTGATCATTATATATTGATGAAATCTAACTATCTTAAGATAGCGTAAAGTGGATTTACTTAAGTGAATCTCACTTATTCTGAAATTCGTATCTAAAACAAACTATAAAAAATTTTTAAGGATATTTTTTTTCCGTGCTTGAGTAGATATGTGCTAAATAAAAAAAATAATGTCATTGACATATTAAATTTATTGACCACCAAAAAATTAAGGAATTTTTCATCCGCCCCTCCAAAAATTGAATTCCCCCATCAGTAGTGTCCGAAGGACATTTTATTGGGTTAAAATGTTAGTGTGCGAGGACTGAACAAAAAATTTTGATTTTGCATGTGTTAAAATATAGTCTTCTTCAATTTTCCGTTCATATAACAAAATTCTGTAATTTTTTAAGAAGCTTTGCAATTTAACAAATATGTCAACGATCAATATTTAAGGAACTAAAGCTAAGGGCAATCCTATACAGACATCGTATATGCTAATATACGAACAAAACAAAACATAAAAATTTCTATGATTAAGAAAAACAAGAATAAAATGGATGAAAGAAATAATTACACTGCCCCCTCCTCTGCTACTGTGGCGCACAGAGGATAAGAGATGCCCGGACATAATATGACATTTTAGCCCATCAGTGTCTTTGAAACAGCAAGGCCCGGTGCACACATCTGATTTTTTGTGGTTAATTATACATTGTCCCTTCCCCTGTCTCTTACTGTGGCATAACGGGATTACGACACGTGGGTCATAATATGGCTTTTAAGGTCCCATTCGTCATCAGTGGTTTTGAAACAGTAAGAACTGGTGCACACATCTGATTTTTTGTCGTTATCTGTCCGACGTCTCTCAGTCACCGAAAGCGCGTTGACGGATGTTTGTGTTGATATCAATATACATCACTCCCCACTTCCGACTGTACTGAATTTCTGCGACCCCCTCCCCGCTCCTTGCAGCAAAATGGTCGCTCTATAGATTTGAAAACTGTAATTGTAGGTCTGGCTCTTCTCCGATTTTCACCTCTAGCGAAAGTACTAAGCAAACGATCGCCAATTACTTGTCAGAACAGGGATACGTAGCGGGATGTAATCAACTGCTGCCAATGTACTTCATGCCGAGCATCCAACTGTACTGAATTTCTAAAACTGGAGCGACGCCTCTCTGGAGCAAAACGATGTTCCTACTGGTAATGTAAACCATAATTGCGGTAAATGTTTCAATCTGCTAAGATTTCGTTCGACCTCTGGCGTAAGTGCTAGACAGAACGGTCGTTTATTGCTTGCTGGACAGAGCAGTGGAGGCGTCGGAGGAGTGATTAGGAAAAAAAAATCAAATGTGTACACGAGACATAAATGTCCGATATAATAAGTGCGGCGTGAAGTGCATTAATTGAAGTTAATACGCATCAATTGCGTAGTGAATCCGCAAATATAGTTTTCAGTAACTATAGTTGATCAGTGCCTAAAACCGATCATTCTCGTAAATATTTCAAGTTTATTGCTTGCCCGACAAAGCAGTATCGCGGGAGGTACCTAACAACTGTCATGTTGCTATAGAAAACGCCGCGTTTCCGATACAGGAGAGGGGTCGGAGGAGTGATTAGTGACAAAAAAGTCGAATGTGTGCACCAGGCCTAAATGTCCGATATAATAAGTGTGGCGTGAAGTGTATTAATTGAAGTTAATACGCATGAATTACGTAGTGAATCCGCAAATATAGCTTTCAGTAAGTACAGCTGATCAGCGCCTACAACCGATCATTCTTGTTTTTCCTCTTTTTTAAAATTATTTTTTTGCTTATGTTTATATTTTTCAGTTGTCTTTTATTCACTGGATTTCTATTATTTTGTTCATTAATATATAGTATTCATTCTTATTTATACTTTAATTTAAGAGTTTTGATTTGGATATTTTTAAGAAAAACAAAGCGACTAGACATCCTAGTAAATAATTTCGAGGATAAGAATATAGATCGATACAGAATGCTGTATTGGAGAAATAAGATTATAACCTGAAATCTGGAATATCGTGGTTGAAAATTAGCATGGTAGGTAAAGGAAGAGGAGCATATGCTCTAACGCATTAATATTTGTCATCATGGCGCCCATTAACCCATTACTGCCAAGCGTCCGACGCTTCGAAAAATGCACCATCAACTCACAGGAATTATTTTTTCAACATAAAGTTTACAAAAAAGTATTATTAAGTATTCGTTTCTTTTATACATTCAACCGACAGCAGCACATATTAAGCGTTCGGTTGATAAGTTTAGCCTTTTTATTTTCAAGGCATACTCGGAAAGTAGTTTTTTACAATGCGAAAATGAAAAAGCTACGTTTGTTCAATTATTTGTCTATTAAATTACTTGCTTTTAACAAATATATCAGTGAAGATAATTCAGAGAATAAGGTTTCTTTTGGAATTTCTTTCAATTTTATATTTTGATAGGATTTTTGCATGAATAGGACTTAGTTTAAATGAGGACGCTAGGCTAATGAGGGTAATAAAATAAATTTTTCTAGGCATGATTTTTTCGGTAATTTTTTAGTTTATTTCAGAACATGTAGTATTTGTGATTGAAATTATTATTTAAAAATGCGACTTGCGCATTAATGGGTTAACCCGTCAGCACACGCATGGGGTCTTTTTGACCCCACTTTTTCTCTTTTGTTAAAAAAAATTCTAGGAATTTCTAAACTCTTGACTCCTGTACCTTCATAAGGGGAGATAGAAGAAGAGAATAAGGCCCGGTGCGCACCAGCCGATTCGTGTCGTTGAAGCTATAAAAATGACAATAGTAACCCCAATTCCCCCTGTGGAGCCACAAAAAGGGCATTGTTATATTTTACTGCTCAACGACACAAATCGTCTGGTGTGCACCGGGCTTAAGAATACCAAAACCGGTGAAACGGGGTTTCTCACTTTTTACTGGGGCGTTGGGGTCAAATTGATCCGTGCGTGTGCTGACGTTTCAGGTTAATTTAACGTCATGGCTAAGGAAGTGTATGAACGTGCGCAGCGGAGAAGAAAAGAATACAGAAAAGGAGGGAAAAAGGATATAAGTTCAACTCTCTTTTTTTTTACTAAAAATCGCATTTGTGTCTTAAATGCAAATCATTTTTACGAAAAAACGTTCTTATATTTTGACCATATTTTATTTTTGTACAAATAGCCAATAAAAAATTGTAAGTGTCTAAAAATTTGGGGTCAAAATGACCCCGCGTGTTTGCTAATGTTCCAAAAATGGGTGCGTGTGCTGAAGGGTTAAAATTGGCTCTCCCGTCTCTTCTACCCCTTTGGTTCAGGATACAACGCCATTGTCCTCTAATAATATAATTTAAATTATTATAATATATTTAAATTATTAATGACAAAGGACTTACTTCAGATGGTGGAAATCGTGGGCTTCGGGCGAGGGGAAAAACGGAAAATGGAAGCCACAGTGTGAATTCAGAGTGGATAGCAGTGCGAGGGAGAACCAGATCCAACTCGTGAACATGTGACTTCCGAGGATGAGGGGTCCCAGGAGTGCAGGCATCAGGTTGGACAGCAGATGCTCCACAGGATGGCAGTAGATTGCAGTGATGGCGATGGGTGACGTCCACTCGTGGTGCATCTTATGAATATACTTGTAGATGCGAGGATGGTGCAGAAGCCTGATGATGAAATGTTGGTAATTATAACCATGCAACATATAATATTGATACTTTATTTTAAAATACAAGAATTAGTCGTTAACTCTTTATATTACAGTCTAGCAGAGATGTTAAAGATGCTTTTAAAACGGGGATTTTGATGAAACAGCGAGAAATTGTCTTTCCCCTCTTTTCCAATCATTTGAAGATATTTCGTTCCTTTCGATCACTTGGTGACTTGTCTATTTTTGTCTTCCTTTGTTAGCAATAAATCAATCGAATTCATCACCCACATGGAGGACAAATATATGTAGGATTGGATTTTACCAATAAGCACAATTTAATCACAGTATAAATAAAAATTGTGAAACTAGATTATCACATCTGTTTCATCTGATAGATGGCACCAGAAGTCCTGTTCATGATACGTCATGAACAGCGCCCTCTTTTTCTTCATAAAACCGAGGAGCACGCAACGAGGGTCGCAGACTGACCATTCTCTCTCTCTTATTCCCTCTTTTCCGTGATATAAAGGCATCACCGCACAGCGCTAATGCGCAGTTATGTCGCCCAACGCCAATAACTATGCAATGGTAACTGTGTCTCGTTTATCTTTTCCTTATGAATATCACTAACTCAATTAATTATTTTTAACCCCATTGACGTCTATCCTGGTGATGATCTAGTTAACGTAACCATGGCTTCATGTCAATTATTAAACTCCTTATTATCTTTCTTCTGTATATAATTTCTCACTGTAAAATTCTTTCTCTAGTTCTTAAATAAATGTCTTGTACTTAAATCGAAGTCTCTTCGTTTTTTTCATGTAATAACTTGTGTTAAATTAATGTGACTGAACCCAATAAAATCCACTAGACTTAATTCCGAACCATTTACTCCTTAAAGGTAACCCCCCTATGGGCGTTCTGTTTGATCTGATGGAATTCGCACATGTTTAACCCTCTGAGCGCCCAATTATTTTGCACCTTTAGCTATCAGGTTTGAAAACTTAGCTTTTAAAATGATTGAATCGATCTTTTTGTATTTAATTATATCTCTGAAATCTTAAGAATACTTTATCCATGATTGTTTAAGAAAATATAAACATAAATACGAGCTAACCGCTTTTGAACTGAACATGAAAAACGGAAAAAAAAACCGTTTAAGCCGCTCGGAGGGTTAAAATTATCTGCTTATTAGAATGGATAGAATTTTCACAGATTAGTTACCCAGGTAAACACCCACACCGATCCACTTTTTCTTTATGTTTATGTCAAAACTCTGAAAAGCATATGAGGAGCTTCTTATCAAAAGTGAACATATCTATTTTACAAAATTTCTCAAGAAACACAAAAAACTGATAATTTCCTAAACATTTTTTTTCTGCTGTGCTTTTTCAACCATCAATTATGTTAAAAGTCATGGTCTATTATGCCAAAGGAAATGGACAGAAAATTTTTGTGTGGCAGTTATAGCAGAAAACTTAATGGATATGTTTAATTTTGATGTAAAACATTGGATATATCTAGTTTTGAAAAAAAAATGTAACAAAAAAAATTCACTTTAAAAAGTCCATTGAAAATGAAATTTTTAAAAAAAAAAATCTTTTAAACTTAAATATTTTTAACCACAATCTTTATTTGGACAGTTGCATTTTTCAAAATCCTCATTGAGAATGTCACCTTTTATAGAACAATCTATTGCATTCTGGAACTATTTCAGATCCGGAAGTGTAACCCAGTTTTCGCTGAAATCGGTTGTAAGCAAATACCTCATGTTCTCGGCCTTTTCTTTGATTATCCTATTCATAAGAGGAAGTCTAGAGAGATATACAGTGGAGTCTCCCTATAACGAAATCGCTTGGTTCCAGTTGAAAAATTCGCTATAGAGAAAATTTCGTTACACGGAGATTAGAGATTTTTTGCAGTTATTTAAGTAAATGCTACAAACCTTTTATTAGGTGCTATAAGTTCAAAAGTATTTAATTACGACTTTCAATTAAAAATGAAGTAATATGTATTATAAATTTGTTAAAATTATACTAATTTTTATTGTATAAATAAAATGCTCAAAAGTGAAGACAATTCACCAATTTAGAGAATAATATGTGCTAGTATGTATTTACGTTTATTTTACTACTACACCAAAAATTTGAAAAATTCGGATTTTGAAAAATTCCGTTATTTTACATTGCTTTGCATTTCGTGATGTTAAATTTTCATAAAAATTTTCACATTTTATGAGTGAGCTAAAAATAGAGTCGGGCACATTTTCTTCCATTTCGAAACCTCTTTTAATGGTTTCGAAAGATTGTAGCATTTCAGTTCTATGTGGTTTTGGCTGTATCACATCTTCATTTTCGAATAACTGTCACTTTTCTGGCTTTTATTGTTGTCCATTAAACTTTTCAAAATCTATTCATCTGTAGGATACGAAGCAGTTAACAGTTCTGCGTCCACTTCTAAAATGTCGGAGAGAGTTGCATCATCTGTTATTCTTCCATTCCCTTCTACTGTTTTCCATTTTTCTTTCAAGTCGGCCAAGATCGCATCTTCATCGTCGGAATCACTGTCATCTGTCGGATTACTGAAGCCTCGTCTTTTAAAGCAATTACGGATTGCTTTAGCAGTTGCATCAAATTTCCATACTTTATAAAGTTCTGCAATTGCTTTTCGAAGATCGACGTTTTCTTGAACTGTTTCATTTTTTTCAATTGCACTGATCATTTCTTTCCAGATTCTTTTCCTATAGTGCATTTTTAAATTTTTAATTATTCCGAGAGTCAGGGGCTGCAAATTTTTGTGCAGTTAGGAGGAAAGAAAATGACACTAACATTTTTTAGCTTTTCTCCACAATCTTTTGAATGAATTGGATAATTGTCGATTAAGTAAGCAATTTTACGGTGTTGTTGTCCCATTTGCTTGTCCAATGCTTTCAACCATCAGTCAAAAATTTCAGAAGTCATCCACGATTTTTTGTTGAATTCGTATTTAACTTCTAAAGATTTTATTCGTTTGAAGCACCTTGGAGATTTACTTTTTCCAAAAACAAACATCTTAAACTTTTTCTCGCCAGTCATGTTGGTACATAACAAAATTGGAAATCTTTGTTTGCTTTTCTTTCCTCCGAAACATTTGTCTCTTTTAAAAGCTAGCGTTTTTGTAGGGAGACGTTATCGCTGGAATGAACAAAGCGAGTGGTTGCACATGTGAGCAATTTGTTTGCACAGATATTAGCAACTTTCTTCAAAAATGACAAAAATCGAAAAGATAAAGGAATGAAAAAATTCGTTATAGGGAGACAACCACTTCGTTATTTGGAGAATATTTTGAATGTTTCTTAACATTCCGACTAAAAATTTCGTTATAGGGAAAAATTCTCTGTAGGGAGATTCTACTGTATTTGATCACCTTCTCGCTTTCAGTTTTTCACTAAACTTCTAAACCCCTGAGCAGAATCAAATCTGTATTGAGAGGAGCATCTGATTTTGGTACGGACTTCACCCTTTTTGACTCTGGTACACCTATATAAAAATGTTCGCATTCGAACGCATACAGGGGACTTTATTATATACATCCGAAAACTTTTTTAAATATTATACTTGTCAATCTTCTCATAGCCGAAGAACAGTTTCGAAGTTTTCCACAACTCTGTTGTATTCTTCTTTGTTCATAACAATAGCAATGCTTTTTAATGACTTTTCCACTCGACAGAAAGCTCTGTCTGCTGGCAAAAGACTTATGACTACAAACGGGGAATGTTATCTAGACTTCCTTTACATTCTCGAGGGTCACGTTTTTAAGCCAATAATATTTCAGCTGTAAAGGCTGTAATACCCGAATTAACAAAATATTCTGTCTAATAAACATAACATACAGGGTGCCCACTAAAGTCCCTTAACACCCTTCTAACTACCGAATGGCTGCAACTATTTTCATTAGAGTGGTGTCTAGATATACTAAAGCGATTATGAGCTACTGGATGAAACCACTTAAAGTGCCACCTGGTGGAATATGGTAGAGTTAGCGTTATTATCTCTAAAACGATACGATATTGAGGAAAAAGGTGAATTACAAAGTTGTAGAGCATCACCGATTTAGTACAAAAAGATATCTTATGGTCATGAATGATAAAAACAGAACTCTTAAAATGCACATTTTTTCTTTGAGGCTTCCGAAACTGTGACATCACGAAACTTGAACGGAAGGAGAAAAGATTATCTTTCGGAAAAAAAACGAGCCCCCAACGTGGCACAGTGGTATTGCTTGTAATTTATAATAAAAAAGACCGAAGGATAATCTTTTCTCCTTTCGTTCAAGTTTCGTGACGTCACAGTTTCGGAAGCCGCAGAGAAACAAATGTACATTTTAAGCGTTCTGTTTTTAGCAGTCATGACTATAAAGTGTCTTTTTTGTTCTAAATCGATGATACTATATAACTTTATAATCCCCTTTTTTCCCTCTATCTCATACTGTTTTAAAGATAATAACGCTAACTCCACAGTCTTCCACCAGGTGGCACTGTAAGTGGTTTCATCCAGTAGCGCATAGTCACTTTACCATGCTTAGACAGCCACTCTTATGAAGGTAGCTTCAGCCATTCGGTAGTTAAAAGGGTGGTAAGGAACTTTAGTGGGCACCCTGTATATAAAATATTGAAATTTTGAGGAAAATTACAAAGGTTTTGGATGAGACATTGGAAAATTTTGAATGAGGAATAACCTTCTTCCCAGGTGCTTGGTAATGGGAACGGTGCGGAGCAAAAGTAAGGCCGCCTTTTATCGCCAAACTGTCATCTGAAACTGAACTGAAAAATTGAAAACGACATCTTGTAAAGTAAAGGCGAACTAGAACGAGATTTTTAGGGGTTTTTTATATCTTTTGAAGGTTGCTTGGATATGTTAAGTTTTGAAAAAATAAGCCAAATTAAGTACAATGGAATGATAAATATGTTCATGTTTATTAAAAATATATTGCAAAATTATGAGTTTTTAAAAAGTGGATATGTTTAGTTTTGCAAGAAATTAAGAACTTTGGGGAACTCTTCAAAGGGGGAAAACAAATTTTCTGACAAAATAAAACTGTAAGAACTGCTTTATCGTTCTTCCAGGACTTTCTTCCAAGATCCACCGTGTTTCACCTCCTTCAAATAGAGTTCCATCAACTAACTCTTCTTCAAAATTGGACGTTTTAAAAGTGTGCGGGCCATTTCTCTGTTTTTGTGTGCATTTTTTACTTTATTTTTATTATTGTATTAATTTTTTCATCTTTTTCGTTTCATTTTTTAAATTTTTTGAATGGATTTTTTTTTATTCATCTTACAATTTTTTCAGTTTATTTCTCAGTTATTTCATGTGTAATTGTATAATTTTGTGTTTTTTCCATGTTTTATTTTTCAACATGCTCTGTGTTACCAAAAACATTTATAATGTATCGCACAATAGCAATCTTTCCTAATGGAATCGCTCCTGTCAACATTTTTAAATTGTTGCGGTTTTTAATTAGGCTGCGGTGTAGAGAATTTGGCAAGATTTAAGAGAGGTCACCCCTTCAGGTTTTTGATTTTTCTTCCACTTCATGTCCGCGACACTGCTTACATAACCTTACGGTTATAGTTGCAGGGGCATGGAGTGGTGTTATGTTATGTAGCCTCGTACAGTCGGATACTTTCGGTCAAAATTTAAAAAAAAAACGCAATTCAGAAGACAGTGTATATGTTCATGTTTCCTGAAAAGTTTCTCATATATTTAACTAGCAGTACGCGCACGGCGTAGCCCGTGGAATCAGGAATTCCACAAAATGAAAGAAAAAAAGAAACTCCCACAATGATATGAAAAAGTTCTAAAAACAGAACGAAAGATGCTCATTATTGATTTTCCCGCTTATTTTTCTCGTGATAATGATATTTCAACTGTAAAAACAATACAGAGTACGTTACTCCGAAACAATATTAAAAATTACAACGTGAAAATGATTATTATACTGCAAGTAAAATATGCGAGACTTAAACACTTTAAGACACTACCGAACGCATGACGTTGCCCGTCGAATTAGGACTTCAACAAAATGATAAAAAAAACCGCCCATAATGACTTGAAATAGTTTTGAAAACGAAATCAGAACAAAAGGTACACATTATTGATTTATCTGCTTATTTTTTTTTTCGCTCTACAGTACAGAGTACGTTAATCCAAAACAATATTACAAAACTGGAACGCGAAAATGATTATTATACAGCAAGCAAAATATAAAATCGAATCCGAAAATAATAATCGAAGTCATTCACTCAGTCGAAGATTATGACGTATCCTGCGCTCTGCACCGTCAGCCAATCAAAATTGCCAGCAACGTTCCGAAGAAGTGCCGCGCGAGGAAACTCGCAAGAGGAAAAATATCTTTCAACTGACCAGGGAAAAATTAATTTTAAAAAATAGGAAAAGATATTTTAACCGTTCTTGTTTTAAATCCGACAGAACCGTTGCAGTTATAAGCTGAAAAAATTGAAAATAATAGTGTTATTAGAACGTTGGATGCAGCAAATTTAAAAACAAAAATAAAATTTAGATGGCGAAACTTACTATTTTTTAAAAAATTTTCAAAATTCAGTAAATTACGTTAGACGTTCAAAACAAACTTTATTAGAACGAAAATTGTTCGTTCTATCCGATGGTGCATGGACTGTTTTTCAACGATCATTAGGAATGATACTACGGCCGTAAACGTTCCAAAAATGACCCAAAACAACACAAAACATTAAATAAAAAATTTTCTAGATTAAATTTTAAAATTAAGGCTTCGAGGTGCATTCAGACACCATTACGACTACCTGTGTGCCAAATTTAATGGCTGTAAGTGCGATAGATTCGTCTGGACATCGCAGACACACACACACAAACAAACATTGGCTTTTATAAGTATAGAATGCCAGGAAAACAAATTTGAAAACAATACTTACCTATGTGAATAGTAGAATCCAATTTCTTCCATAAGTACACAAAATGCTATCTCCATTAAGATTCTCTGAAAGGAGGGGAGGGACTTGCCTGAATCGTAGCATCTCCAAGTCATCATGTAGTATCCGAAGACGTAAAAAGGAACACCGGCAAAAACTTGATTAATAAGTACTTGGTTAATAACTTTCCATATTTTTCCGAATGGCACCTATGGACGTGCAATGGAAATGAGGAATTTTGTGCGCAAAAATATGAAAAATTAATTTATTAATGAAAATTTCAAATTTTATTGTTAAAAGTTCTATTATCATTCCTTAAATCTGTTTGTTTTATTAATAAAAATTGTGTGCTTCCACACAATGAAAGATATGGATATTAGCATCATAATTTCTACTCATTGTCAGTAACAAATATTATTAAACTATACTCATTAATTAAATTAAAGTCAGCACTAACTCGAAGAAAAAGGGTTAACATTCTGCCAAAAAAAAGTATTCCATTTTGAGCAAAATTAACTTGGTTTATAAACCAAATTTAATTAAGACCGTAAAATGGCTTAAAAATAAGACAAGAATTCCATATTGAACTTGAATTTGAATTAACCATTCCAATTAAAATAGTTTAAAAATTTGACATATAAGAGCGTAATAGAGAAAAAAAACTTAACTAAATTTATTAATCAAATAATAAGTTTAAACCTGTATCAATGAAGATGGCTTAAAAATTTTGCAAACAATAATTCTATGTTGAGAGAGTTAGCTTGATTAATAAAACAAAAGATAAATTTAAACCGTTTCTATGAAAAGGGCTTAAAAATCAGGCAAACAAGAATTCTATATTGAGAAAATTAACTTGATTTATAAATCAAAAATTAATATAAACCTTACAGGATAGGAAACATTATCTTGAATCTTGTATTTCATCGCAAACGCTGGTCTTCCAGTGTAGTCAATCAGAGTATAACACAATCCAGCGATCCAGTAAACAAGAAAAGTGACTAGAAATGAACCTGAAACAGAAATTTAACTTCAAGAAAATCGCACGTTTGTTAGAGATATAGATTCATAATTATAGTTCGTTTCGAAATGCCTAGGCTACTGTCCTACCGCCACGAGAAAAACTCCAGACACCAGACATGCTGGTGGCGGTTGTTATGGAAATGGTATATTCCACTGCATTTGGGGGGGTGAAGGAAATGGCTTTATTAAATTTGGCGCAGATAGAAACCGGCTAAAGACTCATTACGCTTTGTGCTTCGGTAGAAAATGAATTCCTCGCCTAACGAAGACCTCTTAGTTTGCCAAATGTTGCGCTTTATTTTATACCCCTTTCCCTCCTTTCTTAGACTCGTCTACTTGAGGCAACCCTTTTCAGGGTTTTTCTCGTGGCGGTAAGACAGTATCACGTTTGGACGATTTTACTTCGGAAAGGGGTGACAGGCAATGGTTACGATGAGCGCATTTCCGGAGTTCTTTGTTAGGTCGTGCTAAGTAAAATGTAAACATCTCTCCCTTCCATTTTTCACTTCACACCTATTTTGTTGAAATCCACTCCGCCTGGCGCATGCGCAAAAGCGCAGCGGGTTTCTGAGATTAAAAATGATCAGAATTGAAAAGCATCGATTTTCAGTTATTAATTCAAAAAAGACTTAAGTGTTAATTCCAAGTATTGAATGTTTGAATTGGTTGAATAAATAAACAAAAACAGTGTGTCTGGAGAGATCTCTTCAGTCCTGTAATACGTGATTTGTTTTTTAATTTTTCAATAGCAAAAAACTTAATGCAAGCAATAAACTAAAAAAAATTGTATGCAGGATGTTAGAGGAGATTAATTAATTATAAAAGCTTAAGCTTCTTATAGATGAAATATCTTGATTAAAAATTACTACTTTTTGAAAGTAGCAGTAGAATCTCTCTCTATATATATAATAAATGATTTTATTTATGAATTAAGTCATTTTCAATTATAGCAAAAAAGCAAGAATCCAAGTGTCGAAAAACGCACCAGCATACAGTATGAGGTTAATTAGGTAAGGTTAAGTGAAAATTTTGTTAAAAATAAAAACAGTTGTGCCTACATATACTAAATAATCAAATTAACTTATTTAAAAGAATTTCCGCTACAACTTTATTGGAGAAAACAAGGGCATGTACTGATCATTCTTAGACACGGAAACCCTCCGCATATTTGCGCATGTGCTGGGCGGAGTTGATTTCACCAAAATAGGGGTGATCTGAAAAAGGGAGACATTTTACTTTGGAGTAGAAAGAAATATTTTATTTTGATTTTTTTAAATGACTAATAAAAAATGCGTCTAATCGGACGAAGTTCATGGCCTAACAACGAATTCTGAAAAGGCACTCAGCTTATTCATTGACTGCCACCCCTTTCTGTAGTAAAATCGTCCAAAAGTGCTAGTCTCGGGTTTTTGAAACGAACAGTATAAACATTTGAAATATTTATGTTCCTGTAAATCAAAAGAAAGAAAGTAGAAAAAAATCTTTAACTCTCTGAACCCGTTTAGAGTGAGAATTCAAGTGCCTCAAAAACTAGAGTAAATTTTCATTCATGAAATCAGAATGAAATCCTCCCTTTCTCTATAGAAATTCCAGGAGGACGACACCCTCTGTTGCGAGATCAATTGTCAACAAAGAAAGGAACTAATTTTCTCCCGTAAAATTCACCCAGGCGCTCGAAACCAGCCGAGTCCGGCCTGTGTCGATTGAGGTGGTTTGAGGTGGAATAGGGCTCATAGGGTTAAAAACTTAAAATTAAAAAGTCATTAATTGTCATAAGAACGACCATTTTTACGAAGGCGATTAAAAAATTCGATTGTGCAAATAGCAGGCAGAATTTGTTAATTCATTCAGTTTCTTATTCTCTGACAGCTTTTTTATGCGTAAGACGCGTAGTTAAAAGTACATTGTTATTATTTTTGTTCTTAAATGAAGTTCGAGGTTTAAGCAAGTGGCTTTTGCGACCATATGCTCCTACGTAAAAAAGATATATCTGTGCGAACTCGACATATATGCAAAATATTGAATAGTTATTAAGAATTACCCTGTGTATAAAATTCCCCTAGCGCCCTCTGGACAGACACTCCGGTACAACGCTAGTTTGACGCTTTATTTATTAAATTTACGTCCCAAGAGCAATGTACGACAGTACGCCGTACTGTCGTACATTGGGTTTGCTACATGTTTACGTAACGTACTGCGTTGATACGTTTGCTACTTGTTTACGTAACATACTACGTTGATACGTTTGCTACATGTTTACGTTAAACAAACGTAACATACCCTCGGATATTGCGTTTGCTACTTGTTTATGTAACTTATCACGTTGATACGTTTGATACATGTTTACGTTAAACAAACGTAATGTACTGTCGGATATTGCGTTTGCTACTTGTTTACGTAACGTATTACGTTGATATGCTTGCTACCTGTTTACGTTAAACAAACGTAACGTACTGTCGGACATGACGTTTGTTTCGTTACTTAGTGGTACGCCAGAAAGTAGCAAAAAGAACAGGTCTCCAGATAGACAATACTGTTTCAGGAGACAATGTTATGCAGAAGGAAACTCTGGGAACACTTCCTTTGAAAATATTTGATAGTTTCTCTCAATGAACTGCGATACCGATAGGTATTGACCGAGCGAACGATCGCCCACAATGCCACTTCATACACTACTGATGAATTGGTGATGTACATAACGTTCCCTTGTTGCTTTTAGGTTTTCACAGGTTCCAGTTATGCAACGTTACTCCACCAAGTCTTGAAAATGTAGTTTCGCCAGCGGGAGAAAAAAAAGGCTAAGAAAACAACCGCCGCTACTGTCTGTTGTTTCACTAACACTGCGGTGGTTACCTTTCTTTTTACCCAGGCGGTAGTCTTCTGATGACCTATTATTTAAGAACAACTGTCTAGTTTCCAATGATGACAATAAAGGGCAGCACAAGTTCTAATTTTTTTTCTTATAAGTCCATATAGAAGTTGACAAGAAAATAAAAAGTTGAAGCTGAAAAAAAAGAAGAAAAAAATGTTTTTGCCTCTGAATCTGCTGGTGATAGTTAGTTGTCTCCCTGTTCCCGTGTTGTTATCGTTTGATTTTGTATTCCTCTTCTACTTCCTTGTAAATTATTCAATAACTAGCAAAATCACCCGTCATGGTATGACGTGTGCAAATTACATCTTCATTTCAGAGATTACCCGTCAAATTTGACGTGTTTCAATGGATATATATACGAGCGAAGTGTTTAACACTGATTGAAAACAAATAAAATAAACATATGTTTAACAACAGGAAATAAATATTTTTTATCTACCTGTTATTTACATATTTCTCTATTAAAAAAAACCCTTTTGGTCTAAAAAAATCTAGAAAATCTAGTAGATATAATCTAGATAGATAGAAAATCTGGTTTCAAAACAAAGCACTTCTCTGCACTCAAACGTTGCCAAAAAATATTGTCAAATTATATCATAACGATTGCAATAAATAATGAGATGCATCGTGACGTCCAAACTATATCACGCGCATGATATACCAATGACGCAATTTACTACTTTCTATTGAAAAACGGAAATTAATTTGAAATATATGATTAATATAATTTAAAATCTCTCGGCAACTATGGATCATAGAGAGATAAATTTTATATCAGTGGATAGCAAATTTTATTTCACTATGTTAGAGCTATTAAATTTGAGATTAGAACGACAATTACTCTTTTTAATTTAAAATTACTGAAATTTAGGTGCTCTAAAAATGAAATAATGCTGTTTAACGTCTCGCAGTGCTATGGCTAGAATTTTATTGTTAGTGACGTCAGAGAGTTATCGAGAGATCTGGGCTATTTATTTTATTAGTAATTATTCTGAATGCTTCTGTATAACTGCTTTAATTTGAGATCTTTCTTAACAGTAATATTATGAAAAATATATGAGTAAATGGGAAATTTTAACGAAGTCCTTTGAAAATTAAGAAGTACATCGGTTTCATGCCTTAAATTTATGTGAAAGTGACAACTCAAAACAGTCATACCTCGACAACGCCCCAACCAATCATGTGGCAAGAGACTTAACAAGGAAGTGAAACGAATAAGAACTGTTATATTCCAGCGAATTCTTACTTCGAACACACGTCTGTGATGTTGGTAGTTTCACAATTGTAGTATGGTGCTCCGAGCATTGAAAAATTACTAGCTTGTTAATTTTAATTGTTAATTAAACTTAGAAATGGACATTGATCAAGCTTTCATTTAGCCCTGTAATGCATTTATTTTCATTCATGGTTTTTCTAATTGATTTAGTCAGGCATTTTAATAAACATTAATATTGAGCTGTATAAGCCTTCTTGGCGTTTTGATATTTTCAAAAATATTTAGTTTGCTGAGACCAGCAGTTCCGGTTCGATGGTCAGCGCTTGATAAGAGATCAGTTTAAAATTTATCAGACTGGTACTCATAATATTGTTTCCATCTCCATGATCCAAGCATAAGCTATGTTTAAAACTGTAACATATATACACATAAACAAATCTCTAAATGAAAAACCAAAACCTCAATTCATTTATTATTTAAGTCAGCAAACTAAAATTTTATCAATAGATAGCTTCTTTGCTTAATTTAAGTACAGGTTAAAACTGAACATTCATAAATTAATTATTTTAGTACTTAAGCAAGTACTTTAAAATAAAGTAAAATACATAAATTCTTTATTTTAATTCTAAATAAGTACTTTAAAGCAAATTAAAATTCATAAATTCATTATTTTAGTATTTTATTTATTATATTCTTTCAAGTAAGGATATGAATAATGAATATCTTTTAAATGTAAGATATTTCGTGGACACTCTTCAATAGATTATGCTTAATTTTTTGTTTACTTTTATTTTTTAGATTAATTTAAAGAAAAATTTGATTAGAAAAGATCTATAAAAGATTATTTACCCCATACAATCAAAGCAAATTCATTAGGATCGAAAGTTTCGTAAACCACATTCCAGCAGCTTTGGAAAAAGTCGCCGGAAATTCCCCAAAAATATTGGAAGTATCTAAAGAGAGAGAAAAAAAAAACATAGAGATTAAACAATGCACCGAAATTTTATAGATGCATATTTGTTTCATAGAAATAATGCATGTTTTTGTCAATAACATAGAGTGTTAATAAAAATCTCCTTCGTCTAACTCGACATATGAATTCTAAGAAGAAGAAAAAATAAGTATTGGCAGTCGTGTCATTATAAGTACGTTTTTACTTTCTCGTATACGAGGTATATAAAGAGAAAGTATTGCAATCTTCAAAAAATTTGAACTCGAAATTTTGATCAATCTCCACGTTTCAGACCTCCCTGAATCTGAAAAACACAATTTGGGAATTATATCTGTCTGGGTGTCTGTGAACACGATTACTCGAGAATTATTGCATGAAATTTGGTATGTGATCTTTACACCTAATTTGTAGGTTTCCATCAAATTTTGGACAAAATCCTACCATGGGAAATTAGTCTGTCTGTCTGTCCGCGTTAATGTGAACACGATAACTCAGAAACTTATAGAGCTAGATGGATAAAATTTGGTGCACAGTTTCATAATAAGAAATGAAGGTCCGTGTCAAAATGTGGACCGAATCCATCGAGGGGTTGACTGTCTGTCTGTATAATCGCATACTTGTGTACACGATAACTCATTAACTCAAAGCCTTAGATAAATGAAATTTGGTGTGTGGTCTTCTAACCTTAATTGTAGACCCGTGTCCCATTGTGGTTTCAATCGGTTGAAAAAAAGGCGTTCAAATTGCATATCTTACTATGACGTAAAAATACGCTCCATATCGTGTGTCGGCGCACGACCTTCGTAAATTTGGAGCCTTTTTGGCGCTATTTTACTAACTTGGCGAATTTTATCTCGCTTGCATTCTTGACCCTTTCGTATTGCAGCGTTCTGCGAAGATAATATCAATATTATATCGTGGACTCTGCAATTTTTAGGCGGGGGGAGTCGGATAGGATACCTTTGTTAGAAAGTATACGAGAAAGTTTAGGTAAGATCACTCCCGTTGGTTTCATGTATGTCTAGCTGCACTGACAGCTTCAAATCACTGTCTTAAGTTCACCACTATCAAAAATCATTTGTTACATATTAGTAGTTCTGTGAAGAGTAGATCTCGCGTGCAAAATAAGAAAAAATTCTAATATCTGCTTTTCATGGCAGTCATTAAAGGTTCATCCATTTTTTTTTTCGAATGCGAATTATTTAAACATCTTTTATCATTATTCACAAAATTACAATTAAATGTCCGCTTTTATCAGTATTAACAGAATCACAGTTAAAAGTCTCGCCATTATCTAGATCACTGAATTGCTTTATTGGTGCCACACATTGCCGCCATCTTGAAACGGGATCAAAAAATAAAAATCTTTTTATTTACGACGTTTTTAATGGCTTAAATCAACAATCATGCCAAATTCGAAGAAAATCGAATAACGCGCTTGATCGTGACTACGTAACAAGCAATTTACAGCCAACCAGTCGAAATACCGAAAAGTCGAATTAAAGGGGTCTATTCTGGTACCCCCGGTTGGGGGGGGAGACGTCACTTTTTCCGCACGTTAACAACGGGAAAATTGACCCCCCCCCCCCCAACCGGGGGTACCAGAATACACGCGTAAATATGACCTCACCTCGATCTCTCGACTATAAGGTTTGCTGAAGAAAACACCAAAGATAAAGCCCTTTTCTCACTGTCAGTAGCTTGAGGTTATTTGTCTGAAGTACGGGGCTTACCTCCCGCCCTGGAAATATAAAGATTCGTTGTTAGCTAGAGGTGAGGTGGCTCGACCGTTCCGATGAAATGTCTGTAATGGCTTGCACTTAACCACCTGGTCGACGGCCGGAGACCTCAGCACAATTCCCATGAACCGTTGTAGATTGTGTACCTATAGTGGGAACGATGTGACTGGTCGGATCGAATTACAACAAAACCCAAACACGACCTCGAGCAACCAAGCCACAGATAGTGGGAACAAAGTTTAAATAATAATAATAAATCACCAGTGGCGTAGTAAAAATAAGTGACGTCCGGGATATAATATCAGTGACTGAGCAAGTGTAAATGATGGCCGAAACATGGCTTTATTTTTTCGCACTGTCATCAGAATTGGTTTTAATTAGAAACATAAGCTAATTAAGGTTTTATTCTCCACTGTGCATCCTAAGACTGGTATCTGTGGCATATATCACAAAGGAGTTACCCCGTCTTGCATAGGCATGAGGAGTAGTTGAATAACCGGCGTCACGACAACATTCGGGAACTAAGGTCGGAGTCATAGAAGCCATCACCGGCCACGGCTCAATCCCTCCCGAAGGAGGTGCATTTCGTCATCGGAGTGGAGGTAATTCAATTCCGCATCATAATTATACCCCAAGGAGAAGCGATAAACCGCTTACTTATCCGGCGGCTTCTCATCCGCGAACTCCTGGTGCCTAAGGGGAGGCCCATGGCATATATACCCCCCCCTCCTTGCACCCCTGACTTTACGTCACTCATAATCAGATAAATAATGATTTTATTGATGACGAACTTCATAAACTCATAAATAAAAATACTAATAAAGGGGATTTTTTTTATTTGTGGAAGAGTTAAAAATGCAAAAATTATAGCAGACAACGATAAGAAGTAAGAATCCGGTGGATGATTTCATCAGAGGCCATTCATCCATGCTAGAATAGGTTTCAAAGCTAGAATAGGATTTCTGTAGAGGA
This sequence comes from Araneus ventricosus, assembly GCA_013235015.1. NCBI lineage: Eukaryota > Metazoa > Arthropoda > Arachnida > Araneae > Araneidae > Araneus > Araneus ventricosus. The sequence goes on from BGPR01009131.1 coordinate 54,348, forward strand.
AAAAGACTTTAAGGTCTGAATTTAATATTAATTTCCTCTAAGGCCTGAACCCATTCCGGAATCTATTGGAAAGAAAAACATTTATCCACAAGAAGACTCCACAGAATTCATAACTCATCAAATTTAGTTTCAGTGTAAGAATCTGGAAATTTTTTGGTGTCTATTTGATGATTCATGCTATTGTAAATTTTCTGTTTTTGTGAGAAAGCATTGTATAGTTCGGTCTCTAATCTGGATACCAAACGGTACCAGGCTAAAAAAAGTCAGCTGTGATCGTATTAGAAACTTGCGAGGTGAAATATGAATAAATAAATTTACGATTTATGAGTATTTTTGTAGTTGCACGGTGCCTTTCAACTTTCATGGCGGAAGCGAACTGACCGATTACATGAACAGAGACAATGCAGATAGTCGTTATAATGATCTAATTTACTTTTCTTGCGTAGTTTTAACTGCCATAATCTATGCTAGAAAAGAAACCAATAATAATTAAAAGCATGTTTTGACATTGCTGATACACTTGCTGGAATTTAAAAAACCTCTCAGAAAAAATTATTTCAAAAAATTATGAAAAGATTCAAAATTTTAAAAAATGACAATTTAACGAAAACCATTCACATTGGAGGTACTATTACTATATTTTGAATGAATTCTTTCTTTTTAAAATAACTATAAAGCTTCCTGATAATTGCAAACATAATTTTCATCCCCTTCTTCAATCTTGTATCGGAAAATATGTTCGTTTTTTTTTTGCAATAACAAACGAAATTATTTTTTAAAAATGTTATTTCAATGCACAGAAAAAACTTGAAAGCTCTAAAGGAAGGAAAATATCTACTTATGTGAATTATTCATTGATATCTCTGTACAGGGGCCACACTCCGTTCCAAGCAAAATCCGACATTCAGAGGGATTGGTCGTGCTAAAGAGTATTCATTTTTGAAAGACAAAATATTTATTAAAGCGAGTCCTAATTCATTATTTCTGACTAATTTCAAGGCATATCTAATAAAAATGGCACTTTATTTGCAGATTTTAAACTTTTTCTGAAGAAAGAAAAAAAAAAGATGAGTTTACGTTTGCTTGGGCCTTTCAGCTATTTCGGAGGTAACTTTTCAAAAATTCGGTTTTCTAATTAGAAAATAAAATGAGTAATGTTTTCGACGAGAGTTGCTTTGGAATGAGCAATAATATCAGCAGTTTTAACCAAATTATATTGAAATAGTAATTGATGATTTTGTTTATTTGAATAATTTGAATCGCAATTGAATGATTCGGCTATCATTTTGAAGCAACACTTCTATATGCATGTCGAGATTTAAAATAAAAATGGAAGAAAACCACACTCGTAGGGGAAACTAGGGATACTTGAACCTAGCTTTACTTTCTCTTATATTTCTCGAAAATTTTGATAGTAAGCATAATTAACATAAGCATATGCATTTAAGAATGACAAATGTACTTGTGCCAAATTGATATGTCATTTAATCGCATAATGAATATATTTCATGAAATCACATAGGGCCAAGTATCCCTAACCTTAAGGATACTTGATCCTAAGCTAGGAATACTTGACCCTACTTGCAAAGAATACTTAAATTCTTTCTATAATTTGGATATACGCGAAATTCCGATATTAGGTTAAAAGTTCTGAATTAACAGTCTTAATTATAAAAAAATATTAATGAAATTAATATTAAAAATAAAATAATATGGCATTTATAAAACGTAATTGTTATTAATAGAATTCTAGTTAATAAATTAAATTAGTCTACTTAGTAATTTAAATCTAGTTATTAAATTAAACTAAATTAGTTCAAAATTAAGTAAACAAATAAAATATTGAATTAAATAAATGATAATAATTATAGCAATGGGACTGGTAACCTAGAAACATCAATAGCGCATTGAGGAATTGTCGGTTTGGGTAAAATTAGAATGGAATATAACAGCACCAAAATGAAAAGAAAGGATTTTAAAAATGTTCTACAAATCAAGAAATTGGAAAAGCTAAATAGTCTTACTCGGCTCTCCTAATATTATAATGCAAACAAAAGCACGAGAAGAAAAATATATTCTGCGAGTAAATTCAAACCAATAAAGAGACGAACTCTTAACGAAATGGCGAAACGTTAAAAAGAAACCAAATGATGACAAATAGTTCGAGCAAAAGATTTTTATTAAAATAATAATTGAATAAAAATCTTTTTTTTTTCGCAAGTGAGAAAAAATGGAATAAATAAATTTCAATTATTTGTAAAATTCTTACAAAAAATAATTATTTGCATTATTTGAAATTATTACATTAAAAAATAATTTTATTTATTGAATAATTACTTAATCTACTTTTAAATAATTATTCTCCATATTTGAGGTGCCATATTGCCGACAAACTCCACGCACAAGAAAACTGATTTCAACCACAAAATGTGCTTCGCTTAGTTACGAGATCGAAGCTGCAATAGCTTTTGATAAGGTCAAGTATCCCTAACTTTTTAGGGTCAAGTATCCCTAACTTTTTAGAGTCAAGTATCCCTAACTTGATTTTTTATAAATAATCTAAAAATTAAACCAGTTAGAATTAAGATACTGCATAACATCGTATATCAAATTATAGCTAGAAGTATGCTTAAAACTCAGAATTTAATTCATCGTATCTTCAATAGTAAACTGCCGATCCGCTGAGGAATAAAAAGTGAAAATTTGCTTTTGGAACCCCAGAACATATTTACATACACACCATTATGATGGCTTCTCAGATTGGAATGAAAATCCTCTCCAATAGACCATGTGACCAAAGGTCAAATAAAAATGTCACACACAAATTACCAATTATCTCACAATCTGAGAAAATCGCGTAGGGTCACGTATCCCTAGTTTCCCCTATATAATTCAGAGATCACAAGCCTATCCTTGTGGCGAAAATAGCTTCTTGCTCTGAGTTTAGTAACCGTGGCCATTTGAATCTGACAGCTCGATAGAGAGCAGAATTCTCCTTTCTCTTCTCATAGGAAAAAGAATGACACATCGATTTGATTTACATTTCCGATGTTATTTTTCAGTGTATGTCCTTCACCCCTTTCTCTTAATAAGATGCCCAAGATGATAGAGACGAAATAAACGGAATTCATTCAGGTCACCGCTGACTCTCGGAGTGTTTCGAGTGGCCTTTCCTAGGGTTCATTTTAATATTATGTCAGTAGGCCAAAAATTCGTGCCTATTCAAGCCAAACAAATGTGTCTGTTGAAAGGGTGACTGCTATGTAGAAGCTGACCGTTAAAACAGGTGATTGGTGATGGGGTGGGTAATAAATAGATAAATATATAGGAGTGCGCTTAGATAAGTTCTATTGTAATGAAATAATAAAAAAATGGGTCACCACTCATAGTTTTCTTATAAATAATTTGAATTTAAAAAAAATCATGCAGAGTGAAGAAGATATCTGAAGGTCATTTCATTGGTATATTTCTCCTATATATTCATATATATATATATATAATTCATGTATTGAATTATTGATCCATTTATACTTTGAGACTACGAACATTTGCAATACTTACACGTTATCCACAGCAGAGTTTTAGTGGTGCCATCTAGCAAAAGTGTTTACAAACAGTGCAAAAATAACTAACCACTGCTAGACGTTTACTAAAATGCTCAACAAATTTAAAAAATAAGTAAATAATCACGTAAAGATATCAAGTGTTAATTATTTTTGATATGGAAAGCATTTTAAAAACGTGTAGAAGCATAAGCGTTTATAGTAATTAAAATTTAATTTTTCTGTTATACTTAAAACAATTTCGTAACTTATAACTCTGAGCTTCTTGCTCAATATCCATACGTGTATAGCTGGTCCATGGTTTCCATAACTAATGTAAATAAACAATAATTGGCATCATACACTTAGCCACTCCGCCAAGTCGCCAAATTTGGTTGGCTCTCCAAAAGGAATGACAGTTCTGAACTGCATATTCTATGCATAGTAAAATTTCGGGAGGACAATACCTCAGAAATAAATCTTTGAAAAATTAACTTTAGTTAATCTGTTTTTGAAAATTTTCAAAATAAGCTTCTATTTATGAAGAATATAATGGAATAATCAAGTGCCAGGTGAAAGAGATAAGAATCGGAACTTTCACAGCTAGTTTAGAAAGTTTCCTAATTTTATTTAAAGTTATGTAAAAACAACAAACGCAATATATGAACTAATTACTTATAAGTAAAGAATCGGAGAATCCTTGACATTTATTAAAAAACCGGGATAAATCCGGGACAATTTCTCAAGCTGGGACAGTTTGCTAAAAATAGAAACAGCCCGGCTAATCTAGGATATCTGGTCACTTTATACATCTAGCAAAATTTGTGAATTCGAGAAATTTTCTTCATCTAATGTATTAAAATTTAAATAAATCTAATTAATTTTTTATTTCAAATGGGCCATTTATTAAAAGCCAAATCCAGAACTTTTAATTAAGGTTCGGGAGAAATCTCAGACTGTTTTTTTTTTGGAATCCGGGACAACAAAATCGGGATATCACGGTGAATCCGGGACTTCTGGTTCACCTTAATTTTAACTGCTCTCATTCGGTATTACATGAAATAGATAGGAATTTTATGAAATAACCGAATAACTAACTGTAATTATGTAATGTTACCGATAAAATCCGTTATAAATTAAATAATGAATATAATTAATTATAGCATTCAAACTTACTTCGCCGACATTTTGGAAAATCATTAAGTGTTTGCCACAACATTACTCGCAAATCAAAACAAAACGGAACGGAACATTTCACCAGTCAAATGAACCTTATTCTAACCATTTTCCTTACAAGTGATCAACCGGAACATGGAAACTAAGCTTTCTTTTTTACTTTTGATCTGATTTCGAATTCATGAACATGACGAAAGTACAAAAACGAATGTGTTGAATAGGATTACGACAGACTACTCTCAAACCAGAATCATTAAC
>BGPR01009132.1:0-50332 GCA_013235015.1 Araneus ventricosus
CTCCCCCCCTTGGGTGCTTACGTAATATTTGAACGGCCCCTTAGCAAGTGTAAATGGTGCCTGCGCATGGTATTATTATTTTGTAACCCCCCTAATATTTTGTCCCCACGGCGCCCCCTAAGACTGACGCCAGGGGCGTATAAACCCCTTGCCTCACGGTCGCTACGCCACTGGATTTATTCAGAGCATTTATGCGTATTGCTGTTAAAAATTTCATGTAGCTGATTCTCGGATTCTGAAACCCTCGGCGCTTTTGCGCAGACGCCAGGTTGAACCAATTTCACCAAAATAGGGGTGAAATGAAAAATGGAGGGGAGGTTTAGATTTTACTAAGTGCGACCTAACAAAGAAGTCCGGAAATGCGCCCATCCTATTCGTTGCCTGTTACCCCTTTCCGGAGTGAAATCGTCGGAAATTTCTAGTCTTGGCGTCCTGAAACGATCAGTACTATGGACGATCGGTTGAGAAAAATAATCATTTCCAAGACGAAGTCCATTACCAGAGTTGTTTGTTAACCAATCATTCGGTTTGTCACAAATTTTTATGGAATTCAATGAATTCATCCTTGAGACTCAATAAATAAGTAAAATGTTGTATAATTTTTGAATATTTGCTACTCTTTCAGTTGAATCATACGATGAATTGGCATGCAGTGTTAAAATATTTGGCCAGTTTTAACATTTATCTTTTTCTTTTCGTTGCCGTTGTTCTTGATTGACCATAGTTGCTTATGATACATTTGGGTGTGATGGTTTGAATAACTGTAATCGCTCCAGTGGAGACACCATCGCGTACCGCTGCAATTAGAGATGTCGCCCTTCTCTCACCGTCAGTCGCTGGCTTTTGCTGATGGTCTGTCCTGGTCGCGAGAACTCGTGTCTGTCTGGTCTGCATATTTACAGATCTACTATGGTTTGGATTGAGGTCGCTGTCATAGGAGCGTGCTTAGTTTGGATTTCGATTTTTGTCTTAGCTATTGTATCATGGAGAAACCAAAATTATCTTTATCTTGAATTCATCATTTTCTTTAGAAATATCCAAATAATCGCAATTAAAAGATAATTTTGGATTTTCCATGATACACTAGCCATAGGCGGCTGGTGCACCAAAAAAATGGGGGGTCCAAAGAGATGCAAGTGTGTGGGTGGGGCGCGCCTAAAGCTGATTTTTTTTTTTTTTTTTTTTTGTAAAATGGACTATATTATTGGATTTTAACGTCATTATTGATTAAATGACCTTCTCTAAAAAATTCGGGACACGACCTCAAAAATCGGAACGGATGGCCACCGTAGAGTCCCTCCTTCCAATTCAAAGTTCCATTTCAATTCTCATGAAATAATAACATGAGAAAAATATAAAACGCTTACCTATTAAGTCAATTCTTCTTTCTTTAAACTCGTGAATCGATCAATGATGTCGTCACAAAACGGGGTACTCCCAAACACAGAGAAAGCAGGTCAGTTATAAATTTATTTATTTGATATTATGTTATACAATATACATCCGTATTATAAATTAGAAGAAAGACAGCCTGCGATTTATTGTTTTTCGCAAATTGTTCTATTACCTTAGTAAAGTCAATATCTACAGTATTTTCGATCTTCAAAACAGAAGTGCAGAAAGCCTCTCTTGACACATACTATTTCTAAGGTATGATTTTAAAGATCTTAAGCATGAAAAACTTCTCGCACAGTTGAGACGTATGGAAATATGTATATCAAAGAGTTCCTTTTCAACAAGAAAATTGCATCTTTTCCTCAGTTCTTTTATCTCTATGGATATTTCTGGCAAAGAGTCGATGTATTTTTTGTACATTTTCTGAAAAATTTGTATCTCCCCCTTTATTTTTTTCCATATCAAGATCATATGTTTCAGAGACTTTTTGAACTGATGCAATTTTTATGATCTTTGATGGATTGGAACATGTTACATCTTTTAGAGATCGAAAAATATCCAGCTCATTTTCTTTGAACCTTTCGTCTATTGTGTTTAAAGCAGCATCTATAACTGGAAAAGCAATTTATGTTTAATAGAACGATTTAACACTTTGTGACATGCTGAAGGAACTGCCTCCTATTTCCGAAGACACCTTTCTAGAGCGTGGAAGTTTTGGAGAAGTTAACGATTTTGCTTCACAAATATCGTTAACATATATCCACAACTTTTCAAAAAAATCTTCACTTCGGAATTCATGCAAACATTCTTTTGTTGCATTAACCAGTTCTTTAACTGTTAAAAAAATTAGCGATTTTGATTGCAAAGCTTTTGAAAGCGTATCTGTAGGTTCCAAAACTCTTTGGATCAGAAGTAGACAAAAAATGAATTGGAAACTTTCGATATTATTCAACAAAGCTTCAGCTTGGGATCCATTTTTCGACGGATCGTTAACTTTGAAAAGTGAGGGGGCAAGGCCCCTTTACTTTTGCAAGTGAGGGGGCAGTTGCCCCCGGGGGCCCCCCCCCCCGGAAGAGCCGCCTATGACACTAACTAAGACAAAAATCGAAATCCAAACTAAGCGCGCTCCTATGACATTATTCAGAAGCAAGCGAAGTCACGTGACGCTGAGAACCAATGAAAAGCGACCTCAATCCAAACCATAGTAGGATCCGTAAATATGCGTCTGGCCTCCTGCCATCGGCGGCTTCTGTTGACATCACGTGATAGGTGTCGCTGCAGGCCACCTGGGTTAAATAATAAGTCAGTTGTAGAAAAGTAATTTTCCTCATTAAAGCTTTGCTAATATTTACATAAATAAATAATAACAATCAAATTTAAAGAAGAGGGGAAAGTAAAGCAAGTTATGCCATTATTACCAGACCATTTCCCAAAACGGGATGGGCAGCGCCCAAAATCGACGAATCCGGCGCTTTCGTTCATCTAGCGCTCCACTGGTCTGATATCTGCCGGATTACTTGTAGACTATTGTACTAAAATATACACATAATTTCCCACTAAACTTATATCTGTGCAATAACAATCATGCATATATTTTGAGCACTTTTTTTACACTTCACTCTGTTTTGGTCCCATAATATAATTTTATTTGGTACAAAAAGGTCATATATGCAGTTTTCAGAAGTCGGTCTTAAACGTATGTAAGTTCGCACTTCATTTTTGCTTCTCATCCAGGGTTTCCAGAACAAAATCGCAAAATAAGGCCAAACCGTCTTTAAAATAAGGCCAAAAAAGGCCAAATTTGAAAATTTCATGAAAGCGCACATTTCCCCCTTATTTTACAATAAGAAAATGACTCTCCTTCAGGAAAACGAATGCCACCAGATTGGCATATGTATAATATTGTTCTATTAAACTAAAATTCAAGTAATTTTTTTAAAACATCTACTGGCGTCACTTGCAAAAGAAAAAAGAAAGAAAGAAAAAGGAACCCTGTTCTTGTTGGTCCAGAATAAAATGTTCGACCCAAATGTATCAGCTCTTGTTAACAGCAACGTTCTATATTATTTTTCAATGTTCTAAAGTTTATTTGAAAAAGTCATAAGGAAAAATAAAGCCAAAAAGGCAAAAAATGAATTTAAGGCCAAGTGCTTTCATAAAAGGCCAAATTTCCACAATTTGGCCTTAAGGGGACTTGGAACCCTAAGAATTTCGGAAAATCCATGAAAATACCGATTTTCCAATTTTGAGGGCAAAATGATCATTGAACCTTTGACTTAATAATCTGAAAGTTTCAAAACAATCAGACAAATATTTAGTGAGATATGGAGTTATCTTTTCCAACACGTTATCCCGTGCCATGCCCACTTCCAATATTTGCTAAAAGTCAATCTCTTTTCATTCCAATTACTTGAAATTTTTTTTGTTCGCTCGAAAATGCATGCTTAAGTGAAACTAGAGATGTATTTGTAAAAATTTTGATTAGAAATTTTTTTAAAAAATGTACAAAGTAAAAAATTCTGATATTTTCCAAAAATTTTTACATGATTTTGAAAAAAAATTTTTTCTCAAAAACTAATGAGGATATCAAAAATCCGATCCCTATTTCTTTTAAGTACATTAAGATGTCCCTTTCAAAAAAATTTGAGGAAAAAATATCAAAAATTGTATGAAAAGAAGCATTTTTAAAAAAGGCTTAATTTTTAAAAAAAAATTAAATTTGTAACTTTTGAAAACGATAAATATTTTAAAAATTTAAGTTTCTGCACAGTTTACATCTATCTATTACAAAATTAAATAAGTTTGATCAAAATTGTAGAAAAAAAAATTGGGGTGCCAAATCCCCTTAAAAAGGCCAATATGGTAACCCTGTTCTCATCCATCTGTTCGCCTGGTTCGTTGACTGCTTTTCCTGGCAAGCCACTTTCGCTTGAACATCTCTTCTGCGGCGGTGCCGACATGTGACGGTACCATAGTACAGATCTTACAAACGGCGACTGCGGACACCTTTTCGTCTTAAACTAGCTCGTTAAATCGAGGGTTTACTGCATTGAAGTTTGATTATACAATCCCAGAATGCAATTCTCAACTGCTAGTACGGGACGAATAAACAAGCTCTAAGTTTAAGCGAGCTGTTATGTGAGAAAGAAAAACACACACACACTTTAGTTTTTATAGAAACGCCAGTTTATTTCGAAAACACAGTATAAACCAGCGGGAGTGGCCTCCCCTAAACTTTCTCGTATACTCATTTCTCAGAAGCTCTCGTATAGCGTGTCAGTTCCCCGCACACTCGCTCGGATAAAAATTTCGAATCTGCTCTATTCCCAGAACGCAACCGGTTTCTCCGGGACACGTAAAAACGACAAAACAAACGGAAATAAAATAATCCGAGCAGGGACAGAATTCGCCAAACGGGAGAAAAAGGAGCCAAAAGGGAAGAAAAAAAGCGCCAACAGGAGTCATTAAGCATACGCCTTTGGTCATGAAGCCGCTGAATATCATGCACAGAGATTTCTTCCAGTACGCATGCGAGTTGAGAAACGGATCAAAAGTAAAAAAAAAAAATGAATATGCAATTTGAACACCTCTTTTTTAACCGATTGAGATGAAAATTTGGCACAGATCTATAATTAATGTTAGCAACCGTCATACCAAATTTTATTTATCTAAACCAAAGGGTTCAGGAGATATGATCTTTATAAGTATGCGATTATACAATCCGACAGACCATCAACCCTTCGACGGATTTGGTACAAAATTTGATACGGACCTACATTCATGATGATAAAACTGTGTACCAAATTTTATCCATCTAGCTATTCAAGTTTTTGAGTTATAGTGTTCACATGACCGCGGACAGATAGACAGATTTCCCATAGACGGATTTTGTCCAAAATGTGACAGAAACCTACAAATTATGTGTAAAGATCACATACCAAATTTCATCCCCGTAGCTCTAATAGTTTTCGAGCTATCGAGTTTCTGTTATATCTGCTGGACCGTAAAGACACCCGTTGTGGGCTGTGAGTTTAACACCTTGATATAGTATCTAGCCAAGAACAAAGGTCGTTTGGGTTTTTATAATCAATCTTTCGTGGAAGTAATAAAAAATAAGAATCAGTAACTGAATAAAAGTAAAAAAATGTTCACATCATTTGATACAAACATACAGATGTGTGAACAATGCAATGTTCAAAAAAATTCCTATAATGTGTAATCTCCTCCTATACAATTTTATTGAAATTTAAAACATTTCAATGCCATTGACGACAAAACATTTCTACAAACTAGATAACATTTCGTCGCATAACAAGCAACGCCATCTATCTCAATTTTTTGAAATTTCAAAGAGGTAGAAAATGCTCAGTATTTTGCAACCAATAACGAATATTTCTGAATTTTTTATCATCTGATATAAACAGGAGACTGCGCTTTCCTACTAGATGTGAAAGAAAATATATATATACTAGAAAATCACCGGTCATGGTTTGACGGGTGCAAATTGCCTCTTCATTCGAGAGATTTTCCTTCAAATTTGACGTGTTTAAATAGATATATATATATGCGAGAGAAATGTTTAACACTGATTGAAAACAAACAAAATAAACAGATGTTTTTGACAGGAAATTTTTTTTTTTTTACATATTATTTAAATATTTCTTTCTTCAAAAAACCTCTTTGTAAACAACATTCTGTGTGAAGTATTTTTCGTTGTTCAATAATTTTCCTTGTACTTCATATGTCTTTGTGTAAGTTTTAATGTGATTGGGAATCAAAGACCTTGAAAGTGCAACATAGGGCTGTCCATGTGAAAAGACAGACTCATCGAGGTAAATTCCAACAAGATCGAAAGTTTGCCCCTGCGATTTGTTGATAGTCATCGTGTAAGCTGGAATTAACGGGAACTGGCGGCGGTTGAGAACGAATGGTAGATTCACGTCACTGGTTGCTAATTTAATTCTTGGCAAGAAAACAACATCGCCACGATTGCATTCGGATACAATTTTGCGTCCAAACTATATCACGCGCATGATATACCACTGACGTAATTTACAACTTTCTATTAAAAAAACGGAAATTAATTTGAAATATAGGATTAATATAATTTAAAATTTCTCGGGAACTATTGATCATAGCGAGATAAATTTTATATCAATCGATAGCAAATTTTATTTCACTATTTTAGAGCTATTAAATTTGAAATTAGAACGACAATGACTCTTTTAAATTTAAAATGACTGAAATTTTGGTTCTCTAACAATGAAATATTTCTATTTAACGTCTCGCAGTGCTATGGCGCGAGTTTTATTGTTGGTGACGTCAGAGCGTTACCGGAGGATATGGGCTATTATATTAGTAATTCATTATTAGTTGCGAAAAACTGAGTATTTTCTTCCTCTTTGAAATTTCAAAGCATTGAGATAGGTGGCGTTGCTTGTTAAGTGGCGATTTATGAACTTCTATAATACTATCTTTTCTCGTGATCAGTGGCGAATCCAGGGGAGGGGCTATCAGACTTACAGCCCCCCCCCCCCGCCAGAGCTAAACCAAAATTCTTGATTTAATTTAATATCACTACAACTGTTTGATCTTAATTTTCTTTTTTAAAAAATAGTAATAAAATCGTGACAACATTGCTTTCTGACCTGGCAGGCTCGAAAATTTTCCTACTTTTCTAGTCATTCCACTTGTACTCGTAGCGTTGGTGCGGTCGAAAACATTTTTTGGCCAGTTATTTCGTTGTATTTTTTATTAAATTATCGAAAGTATTGTAGTGTTTTTTTATTGTCAGAAGAGGAAAACCTGTAAAGTTAAAAGTGTTTTGGTTTATATAAATGAGGTTTGACGACAGTCACTATGCGCATACTAAAATTTTATGACCTCCCGACCCGAATCCTGGATTCGCCACTGCTCGTGATGTATTCATCGAAGATGATTACAGGTTTGAACTGACGGATTTGTTAAAATTTCAAAGTTTATCCGTTCGAAAGAGGACCTAATTTACTTCGTCAGCCAAAAGAAAAGAGTTCCAGAGCGAATCCGGCGAAGTCGTTTGCTCCGCGGGGTCACTGACCTTTCGTTATCGTTTGGCCGTGATCGGTACTCATCAGGCTCGAGATCGATATTCGATGTCGGATTGCTGCGGCCGGGCGCAAAGCTGTTTCTTACGACTTGGCACATTTCCAGCCATTATCCTGCTCTGATCCCTCCTCTCGTATCTCTCGGGATATTTACAAATAAAATAAATTATAGTAAAATAAACATTCGATCTGTTTTTGGAGTCGAGACGCTTCGATGGAAAAGGGTGATACGTATCTCAATCACCGTTTTGATGTTTCAAATCATTCGTTTAAAAAGAGCAACGCATCTCGGAACCATATCAATGACAAAGTGGGGGTAAAACCGGTACCTAAGGTTCGTAGGCCTGTTGGAGCTAAACTATTCGACAGAGCTTGTCAAATTTTACTAAAGTATTCATTATTTAGCAGTTTACAATCTTTCAGGAAAAGTCGTAGTTTTACTACTTTTTTTACTGATTTTTTTTTGTAGAAAAAGTCAAACCACCCGGTTTTACCTCTCTAGTGGGTAAAACCAGGTACACTTGTTAATTCTATGGGAAATTAGGGAAAACTAGATTTTCAGGGTATCTAAGGTTTGAAGGCCTGTTGGAGCTAAACTATTCGACAGAGCTTGTCAAATTTTACTAAAGTATTCATTATTTAGCAGTTTACAATCTATCTTTCAGGAAAAGTCATAGTTTTACTACTTTTTTTACTGATTATTTTTTTGTAGAAAAAGTCAAACCACCCGTTTTTACCCCGCTAGAGGGGTAAAACCGGGTACACATGTTAACTCTATGGGAAATTAGGGAAAACTAGATTTTCAGGGTACCTAAGGTTCGTAGGCCTGATGGAGCTAAACTATTCGACATAGAGCTTGTCAAATTTTACTAAAATATTCATTATTTATCAGTTTACAATATGTCTTTCAGGAGAAGTCATAGTTTTACTACTTTTTTTACTGATTAAATTTTTGTAGAAAAAGTCAAACCACTCGTTTTTACCCCACTAGTGGGGTAAAACCGGGTACACATGTTAACTCTATGGGGAATTAGGGAAACTAGACTTTCAGTGGAAAAGTAGCATAAATTTTTATTTTATGTCACGATTTAAGAATAAAACAATTTTGAAAGATTTATCAATAGTTATAATAGTTGACAATTTAAGAAAAAAGACGATTTTTTAAAAATTTTACAATATTTGACAATCTATACTTATAAAAGGCAATGTTTGTGTGCGTGTGCGTGTGTGTCTGCGATGTCCAGACGGATCTATCGCACTTACAGCCATGAAATTTGGCACATAGGTAGTCGTAATGGTGACTCAATGCACCTCGAAGCAGAAATTTTAAATTTTAATCTAGAAATTTTTTTATTTAATGTTTTGTGTTGTTTTGGTTGATTTTTCGCACTAATTTCTCAATAGATTGGTTTCGAATAATTGTACGACAAAAATAGATAGACCATCGGAAAGAGCACGCGATTTCCGTTCTAATGAAGTTAGTTTTGAATTTCTAACGTATTTACTGAATTTTGAGAATTTTATAAAAAAATAGTCAGTTTTGCCATCTAAATGTTAGTTTTGTTTTTAAATTTGTTGCATCCGACTTTCTAATAACACTATTATTTTCAATTTTTTTCAGCTTATAACTAGAACGGTTCTGTCGGATTTAAAACAAGAACGGTTAAAATATCTTTTCCCGTTTTTTCTAAATTATTTTTTTTCTGGGCCGTTGAGAGTAATTTTCTCGATCGAGTTCCTCGCGCGGCACTTCTTCGGAACGTTGCTGGCAATTTTGATTGGCGGACGCGCAGGATACGTCATGACCTTCAACTAAATAACTTTGATTATTATTTTCGGCAGTATCTTAACGTATTTGTTCATCTCGCATACTTTGCTTGCAGAATAATCATTTTCACGTTGCAATATTTTAATATTGTTTATCGCGAAAAAAAATAAGCGGGAATTTTTTTTTTTTTTCATTTTGTTGAAGTCTTGATTCCACGGGCAACGCCGTGCGCGTACTGCTAGTTTAAAAATAAAAACAATTTTTTAAGATTTAACAATAGTTACCGCAGTTGACAATTTAAGAATAAAGACGATCAATTAAAAAAATATTACCAAAATTCGTATTTAAATTAGTGATAAAATCTGTAGGAATGAAACAGGGAACCTTGTAATGCCACTAGCGCATTGAAACACTGCTGGTTTTGAAATTACAATCGAACAGAATGGCGACAAAATGAAATGCAAGAATCCAACAAATGTTGTACAAAACATGAAATTGGAAAAACGTAATAGACATACTGAGTTCTCCTACTATTTTAAATATCCGAAAGTGCAAGAAGAAAAATAATCCAATCCAAAAGCAAAAGAAGAAAAATGTATTCGACGTAATTTCTTTCTTCTTTGAAATTCAAGCTAACTAAGAGTAGAACTCAATCGAAACGACGATGCGTTAAATAAAACCAAACGATTGCAAAGACTTCGAGCAAAAGATTTTTAATTTTACAAGCATTTTAAATTTCATATGATAAAAAATGGATAAAAATCGTTTATTTGCAAACGAGGAAAAAAAGGAATAAATAAATTTCAATTCTTTTTAAAATTTTGACTAAAATAATTCTTTGTATTATTTGAAATTGCCACAGAAAAAGAAAATATTGGAAATCGGAATAAATTGGAAATGCTTTCCATCAAATCATTTGACTCCCTTGGGTCGGGTATCGGTAGTTTCCCCTAGCACCCGGTTTTACCCCACTGGAAGCACCCGGTTTTACCCCGAGTGCAGAGGTTATAAAAAACAAAACAGAACCACGCAATTGTTTTACTAAATCTTTATTGTTTGACAGATGTAAATCTTTAGCCGGACTAAATATAGTTTTTATAATTGAAATGATTAATAAGTAGGGATAGTTTCAAAAGAAACGAACATTGAAGGGTTGACGTCATGGAACAAATAAACCTTCACAGACGAAGTGAATTCAACAATAACAACATGGCAACTGTGACCATTCTTTTTTCTTCACCAGTAGAATATAATTCAGAATTTGTCCTCTAGAAAGGAGAATTAATAACGCCAAAATCAATGTACCCTGTTTTACCCCACTCCCCCCTATATGTCCCTCGAAACAGACATATAATTATACTTTTTAACAACTTATATTAAAACTGTTGAGCGATACTAATTCGAGTAGTTTTTTATAAAAACTAAATTCCAGTGGCGTAGTGACCGAGGGGGGCAAGGGGGTATTGATGCCCCGGACGCCAGATTTAGGGGGCGCCATGGAGCCAAAACGTTACTGAGTTTATATATTATTTATAAAGCAAAATAGGATGAGAGGGCTGGAAAATAGTGAGCCAAAACGTTACTGAGTTTATATATTATTTATAAAGCAAAATAGGATGAGAGGGCTGGAAAATAGTGAGTCAAAACGTTACTGAGTTTATATATTATTTATAAAGCAAAATAGGATGAGAGGGCTGGAAAATAGTAAGTCAAAACGTTACTGAGTTTATATTATATTTATATAGTTATATTTTTAACTTAAGAGTTAATATTTATAACTAAAACTTTAAACAAGAACAACAACAAATTTAATTATAAACAATGAAATTTAGGAAATAAAATTTAAACGATGTTTAAGAAGCGCGCAATTGCAGCAGCAAAACAAAAAACAGAGAACAGGGGAAATCAAGATCATACAAAGGAAGCCAAAAAACAAACAAGCAAAATAAACTCACAGGTAATCGAATAAAACCAAACACATACAAGGAATCCATTCTAGTCCATTTTTTCAAGGGCTAGGAACTTTATTCGAAGAGGATTCAAATATTGGAATATAATATAATTTTCAATCCATTTCGAATGGTTCTTAGCCCTTGAAAAAGTGGACCAGAACGGATTCCTTGTTTTGTTTTCAGTTGTATTCGATTCACTCTGAGTTTATTTTTACTTCTTTGTTTATATATTTGTGGCTATCTCTGTATGATCTTGATTTCCATTGCAGTGAAGAGATTTTCAAAAAGTCTTATGAATCAAAGTTTTTTAAAATCTTTTATGCGTCTTGTTGGTTGCCAAAGTTACTAGAAAATAGAAGAGAGAAATTCACATCGGAACATTGGTGAAATGCTATGAAACTTGTGGGTTTGAGATAACCTCTAGTTACTTTCTCGTATACGAAGTATACGAGAAGAAAGTATTGTAATCGTCAAAAAATTCGAACTCGAGATTTTGACGAATCTCCACGTTTTAGACATCCCTGAGTCCGTAAAACACAATTTTAGAATCATGTATGTCTGTGAACACGACATCTCGAAAACTATTAGAGCTACGGGGATGAAATTTGGTACGTGGTCTTTAAACATAATTTGTAGGTTTCTGTCAAATTTTGGGCAAAATCCGTCCACGGGAAGTCTGTCTGTCTGCGGTCATACGAACACTATAACTCAAAAACTTGAATAGCTAGAGGGATAAAATTTGGTACACAGTTTTATCATCATGAATGTAGGTCCGTATAAAATCCTGGACCAAATCCGTTGAAGGGTTGATGATCTGTTGGACTCTATAATCGCATACTTGTAAAAATTATATCTCCTAAACCCTTTGGCTTAGATAAATAAATGCCCAAATTGCGTTTCAATCTGTTAAAAAAAGGGCGCTCAAATTGCATAATTAATTTTTTTAATCCGATTTAGAACCCGCCCCCCCAAAAAAACAAAGATAAACTCAGAGGTAATCGAAAAAAAATATAAAGAGCAAACAAGGAATCCATTCTAGTCCATTTTTTCAAGGGCTAAGAACTTTATTCGAAATGGATTCAAAATAATAATTGGGAAATTTTTCAATAAGAAGCTAGCATTACGCCAAACATAGCTTCTCTTAGCCCGAAATTTCCCAAACAAAGGACAAAGGAGATCTGGACACCAAAAAGCATATTTTCAAAAGAAAAAGGAAAAACACAAACATCAAAACGCTAATAAGATTGATTAAAATTATCAGCCATCTAGCTTTTTTAAAATTAGGCATCATAAATAAAAACTTACCCTATGCCCGTAGTTGATAAAAAAAAAAGAGAAAAAGGTCTTCACGTAATCACAAAACACGCTAACTTTCTTTTAAAAGGAGGTATTATCAAATTATTATTAAAGAAACACTAGTCCCATGGCGCCATCTATATTCGAAGGAACAAAACAGAAGTAAAAACATGAATTTCTTAGTGAATGGAACCAATTTAGACATAGTAAGAAAAAAATTTCGTTCGTCTATGTTCACATTATTTTTTATTTAATTATATAATTAATTACATTTTACTTAATTATATACCAACGATTGACTGCGCACAAAAAAAAATGTTCTTAATATCGTCTCATCGCAAGTGCGGCAACTGAAACAATGAAACATACTGTTGTAAAATGTACCTCAAATATTATTTTTAAATTCATTAAAAGTTAGAGAATAAAAATTGCTATCACTGAAAAGCTAATTGTTTGAATTTTAAAATGGTTTTTGCTCAATAATATGCAGCGAAGTTATTGAGGAGAATATGTTAAAATTTCGATTAATTTTTGATTAATTAAAAAGTTAATTAAAATTTTGAAAATCCCTTTCTCAGTGAGCTAAGTGCCGAATTTGGTAGCTCTAAGTCTAACAGTTTGCCCTATAGAGCGTTTTTTAGAATTTTTTTTATCATGCATGCCGCATCACGCAATTTATAATGTAACAAAAATCGTTCTGTGGGTGAATGGTACAAACAGTCCAACAAGCAGGATAATGGAGAATGAAGGTTCATTCACAAATATGCAGGAAAACACGTAGTACAGGTAACAGGAACAATAGATCTTTCACAGATTAGCAACGTAAACCAGACAACAATTCACATAATAATAACAGTTCAGCACTTTTATATTTAGCAACACAAACAGTCGGCAAATCACTAATAATGACAATAACAGCACTTTCAATAGCGCCCAGCTCATCGGCTTCCTAGCTCGCACTGCAGACGAAACTCCAAAGTCGTTCCAGTCGATCAATAACGCTCTGTGATTCAAGCGCGGTCTTTTTATACTCTCCCCGATAGGCCGTGATGACACATAGAATTTTCAGGAAAAACCTGGATCACCGCCCCTAAGAGAAATAGCGAGAAACTAATAGCATTTTCAGGTATCTTCGATTTGTCGCCAAAGTCGTCAAGTTTATCACGAAGTCGCCAATATGGTCGCCAAGGTCAGGGGTCCCGTAATGGCCGCTGCCCGTCACTCCATGCTTACCCCTGTAAAACTCCCTCCCCAATTATAAGACTAGCGAGACAGGAAAGCGACATTACATCTTTGTAACAATAGATAGTATACAGGTCCATCAATATTATCATGGTAAAATCCATATATGGCATGACGTCTCTGCGTAAGAATATGACGTCATTTTGAGAGCAATGACGTAGTTTTGAGTAATTGAAAAAAATATTAGAAGCTCAACTGTCTATTCTGAGCAAATAAGTTTTTTTTTTATTTCATGCTGAAAATGATGAAAAATCGTCAATATTTTTGAACAATTAATAAAAAATGAAGAAATTAATTAATTGCAACGAAACATTCACCAAAACCTTCCTCATGCTTCATTGTACTTGCGAGCAAAATCTGAAGAAAATCCATTGAATAATTTGGATTTTTATAAGATACAAATTATTCTTTGTTTTTTATTTATATAAATTTTTTAATATATCAAGATCGCTTTCAAGATTATTTAATTGCTTGTTAAAATATATTGTTTAGCAACGGATTCAGAAACCCTCAGCGCTTTTGCGCATGCGCCGGGCGGAGTTATTTTCAGGGGGAAAGTGAAAATTTTACTGAGCGTGATCTAACAAAGAACTCCAGAAATGCGCTCATATGACTCAATACCTGACACCCCTTTCCGGCGTAAAATCGTCCAAAAGTGGTAGTCTCAGAATCCGTTGCTGAACAGTATCAATTGTTTATTCCCATTCTACCTATTTGAGCTACCATTGACTATAGACAGTGGCAGTACATGTCATGTTTCAGAAGTGAATGGATCAAATTTCAATTGATAACTATTAGGATTTTGAAGCTCTATTAAAAGGCTATTACGATTTCATTTCAAAATTTGCAAAGAAAATACTGTTCGAAAAATTCTCGAATTCTATATGAGCATTTGCTATAATTAAGGCCAGGATATAAATAGAGTAAGTAATACGAATTCATGTTTTTATCATAGAAATTTTAGATAATGTTTTCAAGGCTTTTCGCGACGATAATTTTGTTTACAGCGTTTCTCAGAAAAATGTTTTTGGCTCAGATAATGGTTTTGAAATTTGATAACTGTTTTTCTCAATGTTTTTTTTTATCAACGTCAACGTCTTTATTTTAGCAAAGAAAGAATTAAGCAGACGGTAACGTATGGAAGGATGTTAGAATAACAGGATTTAAGTGAAATTTAAAGATACTTTTAATCAGATCTGATTATTTAAGTAAATTATTTTGAATTCTAACTCACAGTTGATAATGGCTTCATGAATGTCACGAATCTTAAAATCAGCACTTGGTGCTAAAACGGCTTCCAGAAGTTATTTTATCGAGGGAATGGGGGAAGAATTATTTACTTAATAATTTCGGTGATTTATTTTCAATGATAACAAAAACAATTTTTAAAATAAAAGTAAGAATGATACATTTGTAGTTCTGGAAACAGTAGAGCCCACATCCTCCCCGCTCCCCCAAACAAAATTAAGATCTGCTTTTAGTAATTTTTCTTTCGAATGCGAATTATTTACAGAAGCCCCTGCTTTTATCAGTATTAACAGAATGCAGTTAAATGTTTGCTTTTATCCGTATTAACAGATATTATTTGCTGTTATCGGTATTTTTAGAGGCATTATGAATGGGGTTCAGTTTGGTTGGAATCGACGAAAAAGTCTGAACATTACATAAAATGGAACCATTAAAACGGCCAGCCTCTTGAAACGCAATCAATGAAAGTGAACTATTAGAACGGATCTTGAAACGGAATCAAAAAGTAAAAATCCTTACACATACGTCGGTTTTAATGACTTCAAGGAACATTCAAGCCAAATTCGAAGAAAAGTGAACAACGCGTTCGGTCGTGACTGTGAAACAAACAAATTTACAGACAAGCAGACGAAATGTCGAACGGTCGAGTTAAAACAGGAACTCACTCCGCTCGGTCAATTAACTTTGAAAAATAAATTGATCAAATAACGCTGTTTCCTTATATGTAATATTAAACAGATTCAAAAGATCAACACTGGCAACCAGGCGAAAAAAGAGGTTTAGACAAATTTTATTACATAATTTCATCAGATATGAATGAATTATTTGGCTAATTTCAACGATTCTTAAAAATTAAAAAATAAATTAAGCTGTCATTAAATATTAAATGGAATTCATCGTTTGCAAATTTATCCATTGGAGTTTCATCGCACATTCCAGCTCCTATCATAGCTTTCAGAGGCTTCAAAGTCAAAATCAAACAGCAAAAAGAATGAATTTTTTTGTTTTTGCTTTACTTCTTTTTTTTCCTTTTTTGTGAGAACGGAACTACACTTTCCTTCCGCTTGCGTTCGTAGTAGCAAACATCCGGCGAGGCGAATATGACTCTTCCGCCACAAAACTTCCATTTTTTTTCTTCCGATATTAGAACTGTTTACTCAACAGCAATTCTTGCCCGGTTCCGTTTCGGTTCCCAAAAATTATTTCTGTGCTTCTTGGAATCTGGATGACGATTTCTTCACGATAACTCTTACAATAACAAAAGGAAAGGAAAGAAAATCCAGTGCTTTAGTTCCGAAGATGTTCTCAAAATTCGAAATTGGTATTGCTTCAGGCGTATTGGAAGTTATTTTTATCAAGCCTAATACTTGAAAAAAATTCAAGTAAAGAAAACCCAGTGCTTTAATTCCGAAGATGTTCTCAAAATTCGAAATTGGTAATGCTTCAGGCGTATTGGAAGTTATTTTTATCAAGCCTAATACTTGAAAAAAATTCAAGTAAAGAAAACCCAGTTCTTTAATTCCGAAGATGTTCTCAAAATTCGAAATTGGTAATGCTTCAGGCGAATTGGAAGTTATTTTTATAAAGCCTAATACATGAAAAAAATTCAAGTAAAGAAAACCCAGCGCTTTAATTCCGAAGACGCTCTTAAAATTCGAAATTTGCCTCAGGCGTTTTGGAACTTATTTTGATCACAGCATAACCGGCGTTGGAATAAGGTTTTTCGAATTTAAATTTTTTGTCATATCTGCTAAAAAATATATATTAAAATTACTTGGCAGTTTATTGGCAGACGATTTCTGCATAGCTGCGGAATAATTAACAAGAAAAGGAGACAGACAGAGAGAGAGAGAGAGAGAGAAATCTCCCACCTTCTGAATGGGTTTGAAAAGGAATAAAAAAATAATTGCATGCTAAAAATTCTTTAAAGAAATTTGCTTTTAAAGTAGTATAATATTATTCTTTAAAGAAAATTTCTATATAAGATATTAGGAAAAACAGGATAAACAACTGAAAATCAATAACGTTAAAACGTGAATCACGTTTAAAGCTTATTTAAAATGAAAATTTCAAAAATATTGAATACTAGGTGATCCCACGCAGAGGATCTGCGCTCCGTTGTGCGCACGCCATGCATTTTCCGCCAAACTGGCGCTTCAGTTCGCCAAAAATATAGCTCGCGTCAACTATCGTCAGGAAAGAAGTTGAGCCAGGATGGCGATTCAGCACTCCAAAAAAGACAAATAAAAAAGGCACCAGGCGGTGTGCGTATAACGGAAAAGTACCCAATATACAATATTCACAAAAGACAGTTCCGTAATATTCACTTCAATTTGTAAATTAACATGATTTTAACCTACGCTGATTTGAACTATTTTGACATCGATCTGAACGTTCTCTGGCTTGCCGAAGTCCATCTACTTCATTTCCAACTAATAACTTTTGAATAATTTCGTCCAAAGTTTCATGAAGAAATATTGAGAACTTATTTTTTTCGACAAGAAGTTGTTTTACATCCGAACGAATATAGTAGAAGGCTATGCCTGTGAAATTAAGCCTAACATGGAGGAAGCTATCGATTTTATTTTTAAACAAACTGATCGTTGCCAACGGCAAAAGAGAAATTAACCTCTTTTCTGTGCCACGTACGTTAGCGTTTTATGTATATAGATTTTCATTTGAAATTACATAAATGTGAAGCAAAGCGATAAATAAAAATTAATATTTATACCTTGACATTTTCAAATTTTGATTAAATCTTTTATTTATATTTATAAAAGGCAATGTTTGTGTGTTTGCGTGTGTGTGTGCGCGCGATGTCCAGACGAATCCGTCGCACTTACAGCCATGAAATTTGGCACACAGGTAGTCGTAATGGTACTCAATGCATCTCGAAGCCAGAATTTTAAAATTTAATCTAGAAAAGTTTTTATTTAAAGTTTTGTGTTGTTTTGGGTCATTTTCGGCACGTTTACGGCTGTAGTATTTTTTCTAATGATCGTTGAAAAACAATCAATACACCATCGGATAGAACAAACAATTTTCTTTCTAATGAAATTTGTTTTGAGCTTCAAACCTAATTTACTGAATTTTGAGAATTTTTAAAAAAATAGTCAGTTTTGCCATCGAAATTTTATTTTTGTTTTTAAATTTGCGGCATCCGACTTTTTAATAACAGTATTATTTTCAATTTTTTTCAGCTTATAACTGGAGCGGATCTGTCGGATTTAAACCAAGAACGATTAAAATATCTTTCCCTGTTTTTTTAATTAATTTTTTTCCTGGTCAGTTGAAAGATATTTTTTTCTAGCGAGCTTTCTCCCGAGACACTTTCTCCGGAACGTTGCTGGCCATTTCATTGGCTGGAGATGCAGAGCGCAGGTGACGTCATAACCTTCAATTGAATGACTTCGATTATTGTTTTCGACATTATCTTAACGTGTTTATTTGTCTCGCATATTTTGTTTGCTGTATAATAATGATTTTTACGTTGCAATTTTTTAATATCGTTTCGGATTAAAGTACTCTGTACTGTTTTTCTACAGTTAAAATGTCATTATCGCAAAAAAAAAAATAATCGGGAAAATGAATAATGTGTATCTTTTGTTTTGATTTTGTTTTCAAAACTTTTTCTTGTCATTGTGGACGGTTTTTTTTTTCTTTTCATTTTCTTGAAGTCCTGATTCCACGAGTAATGCGCGTACTGTTCGTATGAAATAAAAAATAATAAATGATCAATTGAAAGTTTCAAATAAAAAGCGCGCTTTAAAAAATCATTTGTTTATGAATGCAAATTCATTCCTCATTTTTTTTATTTCCCTCTTTTAAATGGTAACAGCTATAATCATTTTCGAAAATATTAGTAATGTATTATAGGAGTTTAGAAAATGATATAAAATATCATGCTCGAATCGTAAAGTATATTCGTGTAAATACTTTTGCAAATGTGATAATAAAAACTTTGTGTCATAAAAACTTTGTAGCGTCGTGACGAATGTCAAACCTCAAGGCTAAAGTAAACCAAAACTCTTTAACTTTGCAGACTTTACTCACCTGACAATAAGGATCACAAAGAACAATACAATAATTTCGATAATTTAATAAAAATTACAATGAAATAACTAGCCAAAAAATGTCTTCGACCGCGTCAAAGCTACAAGTACAAGTGGAATGACTACAAAAATAGGAAAATTTTCGAGCCTGTCAATCCAGAAAGCAATGTTGGAACGTTTTTATTATTTTTTTAAAGAGAGAAATTAAGAAAAAACAGTTGTAGTGATGTTAAATAAAATCAAAAATTCTGGCTTGGCTCTGGGAGGGGGGGGGGGGCTGTAGCCCGATAGCCCCACCCCTGGATTCGCCACTGGTACAGACGAATCTATCGCACTTACAGCCATGAAATCTGGCACACAGGTGGTCGTGATGGTGACTCAATGTATCTCGAAGCCCGAATTTTAAAATTTTATCTAGAAATGTTTTGTGTTGTTTCAGGTGATTTTTGAAACAGTTTCGTCCACAGTATCGTTTCTTATAATAGTTCGAAAAAAATTTATACAACAACGGATAAAACAAACAATTTTCTTTCTAATGATTAAATGAATTTATTTTTGAGCTTCAAACGTAATTTACTGAATTTTGAGAAATTTTTGAAAAATAGTCCCTTTTATGTTAATTTTTCATTCGGATTTCTTAAAATTCTTGCATTCGACGTTCTAATAAGGTTATCACTTTCATTTTTTTCAGCTTATAACTGGAACGTTTCCGCGGATTTAAAACAAGAACCGTTGAAATACCTTTCTCCATCTTTTTATAATTAATTGTTCTCTGATCAGTTTAAACAGTTTTTTTGCAAGCCAGCTTTCTCAGCGAGACATTCTCAGGAGTGAGTTAACTTTCCCATCAAGCATTGTTACAGTCTCATTGGCTGGCGCGTGATCCTCCTCTCGGCAGGTGACGTCATAAACTATCGCGTTCTGCTCGAAGTGATAATTATTTTCGGGAGTGTCTTAAAATGTTTCTTTGTCTCGCATATTTAACATGCTGTAATGTTGCATTTTTTAAATATTGTTTTGGATTAACGTACTCGGTACTGTTTTCCTAAAAATCAATAATGCGTATCTTTTGTTTTCAAAACTTTTTCATGTCAATTGTGGGCGTTTATTTATTTTATTTTTCATTTTGTTGAAGTCTTGATGGCACGGGCAATGCCGTGCTCGTATTGCTAGTATATAACAAAGTTAAATAAATGTTGAATATAATTTGATAAATGAAACGCATATTTTAGCTAAAATCTGCAATGTATAAATACATTTGCAGCAAATTTTAATACAGTTAATCAAAAGTAAAATAAATAATGATTCTTAATATTTACTCTTTTGATAATTATCTTAATAATTCTTCTAACATCAAATGAAATTCTTGCTAGACAAATTAATTGTAAGCATTCAATATTTTTATATCTTTATATTTATTGCTTACTTCTTAGCAAATTACTGTTTAAAATATTAATTTTTAATCACTTCACAAAGGATTTTCAACATGAATGAAATTTTGTAGTGAAATACTGCATTTGATACGATTAAAACGAAGTACTAATTCCGAAAGATAAAAAAATGATAAATTCAAGCACAAATAATAATTTAATTATACGTTATCAGTTTAATTCTAGAATAAAATAATAGGATGGAAAATAAATATTACAGACCAATCAGCTTTTTAAAAAATCTAGTATTTTTATTTTGTTACAATAATAAAAAATCTTTTTGATAATAACTGCGAAAGAAAATTAATATTATTCGTCTAAAATTCTAAGAATAAAATTCTTTAAAAATTTCTCATAAGAATATCTTAAGACCAGCTAACGCAACGAATTTAAATTTATATTAACAAAATGAATCTTAAGCGTAGCTATGCATGTTCATATCTGTTTTTTTCTCCTTCTATTTTATGTTACAAGTAACAAATGAATAGAAGAATTTCTAAAAAACTAAACATGCTTCTTTAACGATAAAACTATTCAATATATTAGAATATATAGAATATTAGAATAATAGAATACAATAAGTGAATAGCAAATACCTTGCCATTTGGAACAAAATACAGTAGAACCCCGCTAATACGAAATTCCCCTTAATCCGAACCGATTTTATTTTCGAAAATTCATAATTGTTAATGAATATTTAAGAATGTTGCCTTTCTGATATTCATTGTGACTAAATTTACTAATTCTATTGGTTTCAGAGTGTAACAGTTTCACAACTTTTGTTCTGATTTTCAGGTTTTTGATCACAAATTATTTTCTTTTTTTATTCCGCTAATAAAAGCGTGTTTAACTTTTGTTTTGAACTGTTATTACTTTTTTTAATTCCTTTATTTCAATTTGGACAAAAGATACATTCAAATTATTTCAACTTTTTAATTCAAAGTTATCATGAATTTTAAGAGACTGGAATCTTGGACCAAGTGTATAAATACAGCCCAAGTTCGATTAACCGGAACAGGGCTGTAGCGGATAACCGAATAGACGGATAACAGAAACCTCTGAATAGATATGTAGAGTAACGTCATTTCACTGCTGGTTTGGGACAAAAATGAAAATAACATAAGTATAAGTGAATAATACATACATGTTGTGTTTAGTTTCACAAAACCATCGATACGAACTTTACTATAAGAGTGAGTATTAATGTACAGAAATGTGCATTAAACTTAATTTAGATGATGACGGATCGCGCAGAAACTGACGGTAAAACCAGTTACAGTTAATCGAAGTTTTATTGTATGAAGTTCCTAGATTCGAAGAATCTAGTACCGCATATTCTTTGTTAATTTTAATTTGACGAAAAGTTATTTTTAGAACGTCAATTAAAATTCAAATATACAGTTAATCGAAGTTTTATTGTATGAAGTTCCTAGATTCGAAGAATCTAGTACCGCATATTCTTTGCTAATTTTAATTTGACCAAAAGTTATTTTTTGAACGTCACTTAAAATTCAAATATAATTGTTAATTATTCAAGAATTTTCTGGAATCAGACTCTATAGAGCATTCAACAACATTATTTTGAAATGCGACGCCATTTTTTTTAATGATATATTTTTATTCTTTCAATTTTTTTATGACTTCTCAAATTCACACCGAAACGACGCTATCTCAAGTGGAATCAAAATTTTTTATTTAAAACTGATTGATTAATTTATTATTTTTTCTGAAAATATTAAAACGTTGTATTGTCATAGGCAACACATAATTATACAAAACTTCAAAAATAGCATCGTAAAACAAATGAATAACCGATTAAAAAATTCGATCTTTACAAAGGTGAAAGAAATAAAAGCGAGTAAAAAATATGACAAATTTTCTTTATAACGCATAAAGATACATAAGTATTAGTGACAGCATAATTACGTTTAATTTTAATAAAAATTCGCAACTAAAACTATACCTCAATTTATACCATTAAACTGTATTTACTATTTTATGCATTTTTAGCTTTTTTTAATGACCATTACTAATTTGTTGCAATCATTGATCTGCTTTATTATTAAATCCATACCGATTCGTAGTGATTAAGTATGTTACCAAACCTTTCGTATAACCTTAACCTGCAAAGTAGAACAGCCAAGATAGGAAATCAGAAATTTCTAAACTTTGAATTAACGGGAAATATAATTCGATGTCAATTCCGCTAAAATTAATTCAAATCGGTTCCTGGAAAACAATGACGCAGAGCTACCGTAGCCACACATCTGCCTCATATTTCCCATCATTCCCCAGCTGACGTCACGGCGACAACCAACCAATCCACAGCCTAACTCTTGTCTGAGCCGCGATTAATAAAAATTCTAATTTTGGACTGTTACAAAAAAAGTTCCCTTTTCTTTGCACGGAATATTTGATTTTGACGAGAAAACTATAAAAGGAGCGAAATAATTGTCTTTTATTTACCTACTTATTAATATTTTTATACACCTACTAATATTTTAGAAAATTCAAAGAATACAGTTCGTGTTTGTAAAAAAAAGTTTGTGAGGTTTTATTTAGAGAAAATAACTTTTTTACTGTTATGTTTAAAATAATTTATTAATTCTGCTTAGAGATAAATAAGAAATTCTACGAAAAGCGGGGATTTCTGTTTTACTTTCTTAAACCTTAATAAAATTTCGAGCAATAATCTTGAAAACGAGTCTCATATCTTTGTAAAAATCGTTTCATGGTAATTTTGAAATTGTTGTTTCTAAAGATTTTTATAAAATTACTACTTTAGGGTAGATTTTCAAAAAAACAAAAAAATAACACAGAATTCTTTAACAAATATTCTTTGGATACAAGTTTTAAACTACTGTATTTAAAAACAATTTTTGTGTGTTTTTATTTTTAATTTAATAATACATGCAAAGAAATTTATGCATGTATTTTTTAGAATATAAGAACAAAATCATGATTCATAAAGTGGAAAATGGATAAATGTAGTTGACAAACATTCCATTATTTTATTTATACTATGGTAGGTCATTTACAAAGAATATAACAAAGTTTTGAAAAATTTTTTTTAAAAAATTCACAAGAAAAAAATAATGTTTGGTTTTACGATAAGTGTAACATTGCTGGTAATATCTAATCGTCTGGTTTCAAAGCAACATCATTTCAATTCCAATATTTCATGTTCGCAACTTGCTCGAATTTCATCGTTATTTCTAAACATTTGCAAACATTTGCTTGATAATGATAATATGAAGTGTCATATTACATAATATAGTGGTGCTCTGAACTAAAATGATAAAGCGAATTGTTATGTAACAGAAAATAAATATTGAGACATGTGGCCTCAAACTTATCTGTTTATTCACCCAGAATTAGAAAGAAGTGATAATGTTATCTTAAAAACTGACAATTCTATTCAAGTACTTTGGTGAACTTTCAACAAACAAAGCAGATCTATAGAGTAGAACTGTTCATATTTGTGAAATATGTTTTGACAATAACAGACTGTGTTGGACAATAACAACTGTTGGAAAAAATACTATGAAAATTGTCTAATGATAGCATTTATGTCAAAGTTCACATTACGTCGTTGATTAGAGCATTCGCCATGCTAAAATGTTATATAAAAAATAGAAAAAATCGCTTTTTAGATAACAAGAAAGACCACATGCATCGTAAATGAAAGATTTGATAGTAAACTTTTAATAAATTAAATGGGTTGTGCAAATAATATTCCTAGAAGTGCAAATTTCTTCAAGTAATTGCATATTACAGAAATATATTTTGAAGTTGCACGCTAATGTATTCCAAAAAAGTATAATTTTTTTTTTCATTACAGAAAACTTTTTATGTTTAATAGTTTTATTGATGTAATTTTATGGTTTCTTTTTCTTCATAATGATGCAGATCATTGGGAAATTAGTCACTTTTCTTTTATCTAAATTGTAAAATAAACTTCCGACACCGGGAATCGAACCCGGGCCTCCTGGGTGAGAGCCAGGTATCCTAACCACTAGACCATGCCGGAGACATCACGCATACTTTCCCAACCATCAAAACAGGTTCTAGTTATATAAATTTTATAAAATTTTTAACAAGTTCTCTGATGAACTTGACATTTTTAATATGTCTCTCGGTGCTTTTAAATCGAAAAGTTTGCAACTTTTAAATATATGATGTGATTTATTTTGCTTTTTTACAACTTTTTAGATTTTTATGGGGCATGAATTTCGCGTTCTTATGTAATCGACCATTTTTTTAATGTTTTTTATAGGTTTAATTTTTGTACTCTGTTTCTGGCGCCGTGTTGCAATTTTTTTTTAATCCAAGTGTGTATTTACGTCTTTAAACTTTTAAACTCCTGGTGTGTTTTTAGAGATTCGGTGCTCGCATGTTTTGACTTTTCAATCCTTGCCTTTCGTAAATGGTCTTTTAATTAAAAATAATAATAATAATACGCCTTTTAAAATCATAGTGTAATGTTTTTGTGATTATGTGTTTTCGTTTTTAATTATATATGCGTTTGCAAAATTTTTATGATTTGTGTATTCTCTGTGTTCAACTTTTTATTTTCTAGCGCATTTTTTTTTATTTACTCGTTGTGGCTTTTATTCTTTGTGTGTTTATTGTTTATAGCACTCTGTGAATGGAGTTTTCTCTGTAGTGTGCTTAAATAAATAAATATTAGAAAAATAAAGAAAGCAGATTTGTATTGGGGGTTGCAAAAAGTAAATACAAAATTAGCGATTTTTTTTTTTTAAACACTCAGAGTTCTAAAGAGTTCGTGCCAGCTTAGGAAGGGTGAAAAATGTGTTTTTCGGACTCAGGGTGGTTTAAAAGTTGGAGATTCATCCAAATTTCGAAGTCGTGATAGACACTCCATCCCTCCCAAAACATACGATCTCAGAAGGCCTGATTTCAACTACAGCTAAACCCTGTTAGCCGAAGCCCGGGTTATCTGAAATTCCTTTGAAATCGTAAATCTAAAAATAACGTACTGTATTGCAAGAAATAATAGTGATGGCGAAACTTTTTTTGTCGACGATATCCCCAGTTATTTCTTTTAAACCTTCCCAAGAAGGCCAGTGATTAATTTTAGAATGCTAAAATTAAAATTAATGGGTATTAACGATATTAATCGGGATATTGTTTGCCTGCACGGCGCTTTTCGCCCTAACTCGCATGTGCATCCGAGGGTGGGTCCACATTAATAAAGAACATAAAGCGGGGAATTCACCGCTGTTCTAATCCACGACTTTTGGAACATGGGAAGCGAAAACTTTTCGTCAATGTTGAAATCCGATGAAAATTGGCGCAAATGGATTGGATGTTTGGAATTCCGAATAGTGTGAAGTTTCATTGGAATGGCCGGATGGCCTTTTGAGATCACGTTGCGAGGGTAGCGAAAAGCAAAGCTTCTGCCTAGGGGGCCGTCCACAAATGATGCCACGCTTGGAGGGGGGGGATTCATGAAATTGTGACAGTTTATGACAAGGGGAGGGGGTGACAAGAAGTGTGACATCACCATTTTGGTTAAAATAAAAGCATTTAAAATCAGTAGATTCAATTTCGAAGTTATTTTCAAATTATTGTGGAGTCTCCCTATAACGAAATCGTTTGGTTCCAGTTGAAAAATTCGCTGTAGAGAAAATTTCGTTATACGGAGATTAGAGATTTTTGCAGTTATTTAAGTAAATGTTACAAACTTTTTATTAGGTGCGATAATTTCAAAAGTATTTAATTATGACTTTTAATCAAAAATTAAGTAATATATATTATAAATTTGTTAAAATTATACTAATTTTTATTGTATAAATAAAATGCTCAGAAGTGAAGACAATTCACCAATTTAGAGAATAATATGTACTAGTATGTATTTACGTTTATTTTACTTGAAAAATTCCGTATTTTACATTGCTTTGCATTTCGTAAGGTTAAATTTACTTAAAAATTTTCACTTTTTATGAGTGAGCTAAAAATAGAGTCGGGCACATTTTCTTCCATTTGGAAACCTCTTTTAATGGTTTCGAATGATTGTAGCATTTCAGTCCTATGTGGTTTTGGCTGTATCACGTCTTCATTTTCAGAATAACTGTCATTTTCCTGGCCTTTATTGTTGTCCATTAAACTTTTCAAAATCTCTTCATCTGTAGGATATGAAGCAGTTAGCAGTTCTGCATCCACTTCTAAAATGTCGGAGAGAGTTGCATCATCTGTTA
Source organism: Araneus ventricosus (assembly GCA_013235015.1). Taxonomy (NCBI): domain Eukaryota; kingdom Metazoa; phylum Arthropoda; class Arachnida; order Araneae; family Araneidae; genus Araneus; species Araneus ventricosus. The sequence continues at coordinate 26,688 of BGPR01009132.1, forward strand.
TTCTTCCATTCCCTTCTATTGTTTTCCATTTTTCTTTCAAGTCGGCCAAGATCGCATCTTCATCGTCGGAATCACTGTCATCTGTCTGATTACTGAAGCCTCCTCTTTCAAAGCAATTACGGATTGTTTTAGAAATTGCATCAAATTTCCATACTTTATAAAGTTCTGCAATTGCTTCTCGAAGATCGATATTTTCTTGAACTGTTTCATTTTCTTTCAATTGCACTGATCATTTCTTTCAAGATTCTTTTCCAATAGTGCATTTTTAAATTTTTAATTATCCCGAGATCCAGGGGCTGCAAATTTTTGTGCAGTTAGGAGGAAAGAAAATGACACCAACATTTTTTAGCTTTTCTCCACAATCTTTTGAATGAATTGGATAATTGTCGATTAATAAAGCAATTTTACGGTGTTGTTGTCCCATTTGCTTGTCCAATGCTTTCAACCATCTGTCAAAAATTTTAAAAGTCATCCACGATTTTTTGTTGAATTCGTATTTTACTTCTAAAGATTTTATTCCTTTGAAGCACCTTGGAGATTTACTTTTTCCAATAACAAGCATTTTTAGCTTTTCCTCGCCAGTCATGTTGGCACATAACAAAACTCGGAATCTTTGTTTGCTTTTTTCCGAAACATTTGTCTCCTTTAAAAGCTAGCGTTTTTGTAGAGAGACGTTATCGCAGGAATGAACAATGCGAGTGGTTGCACGTGTGAGCGATTTGTTTGCACAGAAATGAGCAATTTTCTTCAAAAATGACAAAAATCGGAAAGATAAACGTCTCAAAAAATTCGTTATAGGGAGACAACTACTTCGTTATATTGAGAATATTTTGAATGTTATTTCACATTCCGATTAAAAATTTCGTTATAGGGAGAAATTCGCTGTAGGGAGACTCTACTGTACTAGAATTTGAGGGCATTTTTTAATCGGGGCTAAAACAACTTTCATGTGATTTTTTCCCACTTCTATTCCTTTCTTTTTGAAAAAGGCATTCAGGGTAGGTTTTGAGAATATGGTAGCAGCAGAAATTCTTCACCATTAGAAGCAAACCTCCCCCTGTCACACCCTTGAAATGTCCAACAAAAGATACGTCTCCCCACCTGGGAGAGTGATAGAATTGGTAGTGGCGCAAACAGGTTGATCTTATTGAGGCACTTTTTTTTTAAAAAAAAATCAATCTGTTTAAGAGTATTTTGTGTTCATAAAGTAAAGATAAGATTTAAAGCAAAATATATCAAATTCCAAAATACTACTGTTTTCAATTGCTCTTTTATATTAATATTTTATTACTATTGAATATTAATTAGGTTTTTTGTTGTAAACCTTAATCTTATTTCATACAAAATAAGTACACATAGAATCATTATTATTGTTATGCTCACAAATGTCATTAAAACACATAGTTAAAGTTTAAAAATAAAATTGGAAATATGATCTGTAACGTAGTGCTTTGTTTCTGAACTGCAAGTTTATGCTTATGTAATATAGCGTGACATGTGACAAGGGGGAGGGAGGGGGTATGGTGAAGTGTGACACTTTGTGACAAGGGGGGTCAAAAATATTGAAAAAAGTGTGACATCATTTATGGACAGCCCCTAGATAGGGACCCCGCGACGAGGCTAGTAGACTCGGAAATTCCCCGTTTGGGGGAGGAGGAGGAGTAAGTCTGCGACTTTCAATCTTCTCTCAAACAATGTGTCTCATAACAAACTTTGGAACATCCGTCAATGATTTACCCAAAAATTTTGAGTGGAATTCAAACCAGTTCTTGGGACAAATGGCATGGCCTAGCCTTCTCGTGAATACCCAGCTTAAGTGCAGCCTACAAAGAGAGTTTTGAATTCGTTTTACACTCGGAATATTTCATAAACACATACTGTAATTCGATGCAAAATAGTAATAAATATTCATGCCTTAGCCGAGAAAATCGTTGTCCGAAACGGCTCCCCCCGCCCATAGTTTATTTTACCGGGGTTGCACCGTATTTAGTAAGCGATTTGTTTCATCAGCTGTCTTTTAACACTTCCCTTCAATTATCAGTCTGTTTTACAGCAAGTTATATTTATATTCTCAAAAACCCAGTCTAGTTTCTAAATCTGGCAATCCATTTTTTTTTTTAATTTTAAACTCAACATACGATTCAAATATATTCCTAACACATATTTATTTTCACATCCATGGCACTCAATTTGACTTACCTTTTATATATCAATCTTTTAAATACACTGGCATACAAAAATTAAGGAACATTTCGTAAAATGCGGGAAATTTGCAGTAAATACGAAAACTATGTTTCGAAATCACTTCTGGAGAATCGTGTGACATTCCATAGAGTATCATATACATATTACAGCGAAGATTCGGTCACGAGGGCAATTAGGGGACCACCAGAAAGGGATGAAGGCGAAAATGGAGTTTCACCCATCTTGTTTCACAGAAAGCTGATTACGAGATGCAGCTTGTATCAATGGTTATGGTTTAATGGGCATAATATTTACATGCATTTTCGTAAACATAGCACAAATATTCGGGAAGATATAAAAGTTTCTTTAAAAAATCCCAAATTTTTCCGCATGTGTTTTGCTTATAATATGCAGAGTTTTCATTCAAATTATTCGATATTTGCAGAACACTTGACAATATGTTACAGAAGTATTGTATTAAACTTTGAAGTAAGTACGTTGAATATTACAGGAAATATGAGTGTTTGTACTGAATAATTTTTTACTCCGCATGTGCGAGAAGCAGTTGAATTTTTGTTTCATAACTTCAAAGCCAGATAGCAACTTTTAAAAAAATTCTAGTTGAATACCATTAAAATTCAGAAAGCTGTCGGCATTTAAGTGAGGTGAATTTCAATTTATCTGTAAGAGAAGCTAAATGATGAGGATTCTTGTACAAACCGATATTTTTTAAATTTGAATCTTCGAACAGTAACATTGAATTTTAGTAAAATTGAATATCGTGAACACTTATAAATCAAATACATTATTTAAATCGCATTTTCTCGAATACCATTCTCTGGCCCTGTGTCTGGACAGTTGTTTAGTGAAACAACTTAACTGAGGAAAGTCCATGTGACAAATACTTGCTGTACAGTTGTGCTGAAAGCACTACTGTTATCAGGAAGCACTTAAGTTCCAATTGCTTTATAAATTGGGCGGATTAAGGTTCTTGGAGGCCCCTTTAGCTAAATTTCTTGCGGTCCTTCTGAAATATTACACATCAGTACTTGTACAACTTTTGATCACTTTGTTTTAAAACAGTATAGATTTGAGTGCTTTTAGTCATTATAATCACATTTTAAAGAATAATTACCATTTTATTTTATATTTTTATAATTAGATTAATTAATCTTTGTTGATAATCGGCCCATTAATTTTTATACCTTAAATATGCCTTCATGAATATTATCGAAATAAGTTAAGGATAAAAAGAAGTTATAAGTTCCATGAAAAGAAATGTAATCGGCTTTTTCTTGGCAAAATTACTGTAGGCCAGCAGCCGAGTGACTGTAGATGGCGCTGCCTTCGCCTGTGCCATGAGAGCAGGGTTGCCATATTGGCCTTCTTAAGGCCAAATTATGGAAATTTGGCCTTTTTTCAAAGCCCTTGGTCTTAGGAATTTTCAGTTGGCCTTAAATTCATTTTTGGCCATTTTGGGTTTATTTTCGTCAACGACTTTTAGAACAATTTTTAACTACTTATTCTATTGTTTTTAAATAAATTTTTGATATTACACATTTCAAATGATATATAATGAGCTGTCGAACGAAATAGCTCCTGAATAGAACAAGGATGTTTTAAATTTCTTGCACTTAACTTTTAGTTTAATAATAGAACATTGAACATATGCCTCTCAAGTGGGATTCGTTTTCATGAAGGAGAGCTGTTTTTCTAATAGCAAATGACGTTTTCAATCAATTTCTCAAATTTGGCCTTATTTTTAAGAAGGTTTGGCCTTATTTTGATCTGGCAACCCTGCATGAGAGGGTCAAGCGGCGCAGCACAGAAGACGAGAGAATACGTTACGAGATGGAACGCGGCTTTGAACAACGACGGTTGACCAAAATGTGTGTCAGATAACGACGACGTGACGCGTCATCCTAATGATGTGATGAAATAGAACTAACTATTAACTGTACATAGCTCCTTCTCTGTAAATACTTCATAAATCCCGTAATAATGTAACTTCATTCAGCATAATATAATGCTTTGCATAGAAGAACAGTTTGTTGTATATCTGAAATTCACAACATCCTAAAGAGCCCATATTACTGGTATTTTCAACAACATTTAATGAGTCATAAAGCCGAAAAAGAGAGTTAATATAAAGCTAAATACTGAAATATTATAAAGTGTGAATGATAGAAATAACATATAAATATTTTTAAAAATCTACATTGCGGGATCTCCTTTAGTGCAGGGCTTCTGGCTCCTATCCTTTAATATTCCCCTGGCTTCATATTTAGGCTGTATGTACGAGGCAAGTCAACGAACGGAATGGGTCTTTCATGCAAAAACCGGGAAACCACCATTACACATGAATAAAAGTCAGAGAGACCAATGCTCGTACATGGTGAATGGATATTCCCGACGAAGGGTTGCATCAATGTCTTGTTGGCTCGGTCATTACAGAAAGACGAGGAAAGAGAGGCTTCATCCCCTACTCGCTAACGCTCACCAAGCCTCAAGAGGATTGCTACGCAAACCCTGCTCGCTTCGCTCGCTACGATGAGGACACTGTGCTTCGTAGTACAGTTATTGTAGAAAAAGAACAATAGCGTTTGAGATTAATTGATTTGCTTCTGAAGCCTTAACTTAAATGAGTACAGAATAAATGCGTTAGCCTTGAAAAAATCATTTTATTGATTTCGTAAGCATTTAGAAGACACATTCACCATTCAGTCAGAGCATCGAAGCTCTTTCATCAACTCAGGACAGATCGATAATGCCATCGTGGCAGCAGTTTATATATTTATTGGAAGTACTTCCTTCATTCTTCCAAAAATGGGCACCATAAAGTTCACAATCTTTTGTAATTCCTCCAAGACAGTTCTCTTCAACACCAACGCTCCAATCGCCCACATGAATGCAAGCACGCCGAGCATTTTGAAACAAATTACTTCTCCTTCTTCCTGAACGCATTTCAAAACGTTCTTCAATCGATTCATTTGCGCGTAGTATTTGTCTTCTTTCACCGTTCCGATAAAATTTTTAGCAGTAAGGCTGAGATTCTTGTTTAATTCGTTAATGAATATCAAATTACGAATAAGAGATTCAACAGAAATTAAACTCGATCCGAACAAGTTGGCAGCTAATGGCGGCCCGTTGCTCCTAAAATATCTAACAGCACGGCAGAGATTAATGTTCAAATCATCGAGAAGAAGGCTGAAACTCAATGACATTCATGTGTTCACGTTCGGAAAGTGAAATCGCGTGGTCTACCAATTGCTCTGGGCGTTACGAAATCCCGTAGCTAAAAAACGCGTTTTCAGGGAACCGCATATGGGAAATGTTTATATAAATGTGTCGTGTTTTCCTCCATTACTAACAGTAATTTCGAGTACCCTCAACAGTTCTTTGCCCTAAACCAGCCAGCCGCCAGGAGAACTCGTTCTACATAGGGAACCTCTGCTCTAAATCCTTCGTATTTCCGAATCCTTTCCAATGAACCTTGATGGCACACCTGTTATTCTGCCCCTATCTCTTCCTCTACCCCCTTGGGAGGGCTTCCCTGCATGTTTCCAGGCAACCGATAATGGGGTCAATACGTATTCCCGTGGGTCACAGTCAATATAGGTTAGACCCACGAATACCGGTAGTGGTTTCAAAAAGACGAAGAGCTTTCGTGGTCCGCGTGGCCTAACGGATAAGGCGTCTGACTTCGAATCAGAAGATTGCAGGTTCGAATCCTGTCGCGGACGGAACTTTTATTTTTTTGCATGATCAGACCTTGGAATGGCCATCATTTATTAATCTTCTCGAAAAGAGGGCTAAAACTAAATCGCACTTGTTTGGAAAGTGAATCGAATGGTCAATTGCTGTAGATGTTGCCAAATCCTTTGGCTAAATAACGGATTTTCGGGGATCGTATGAACGGACAAGGTAAATATTTATTTAGATGGTCTAAAGTCCAACAACCCTCATCTTCTTCGAAAAGGATTTCACTTGGGCTCAGGGTTCCTTCTTGACAATAAACTTATCTTTAGCAAACACACCAAATGTAGCACTGTGAAGTTCTGGGATAAAGTCCACTTATTATTCCATTTCATCGGAAGAAATTCTCTTCTGTCACTCAACAGAAAACTACCGCTTTACAAACAAAAACCATCTTATTATTTGTATTGCTTAATAATTAATTAGAAAAGGCAGAATTTAAGTTATGCCGAAAGTAGGATAGTAAAGGATAGGTCACAGCAATCCCATGCCGATTATGCGCAAGCCGCCACTGGTAATAATCGAGAAAAAGTTACACAACAAGCTTTCTTTCATTTTAGGTTTTGAATTTCGTTGGATTATAAGAAACAGAACGATAAAGAGTCCACAGAAAGCAACGCCTGTCAATATCATCAAAAGGGGTGAGCAAACGATAAAGTGAAGGGAAAAACCACAAGAATTGATTAGAAATCCTTCGCAAGAGGAAACAATGACTAAACCTTATCATTTCTTGAAAAGAAATAGCTTTACCTTTTCTCTTAGTGTTCTGGGAATTTATTTTTTTATCTATTCATTCTAGGAACCTGGAACAAATAATGCGTGGAATGATTCCTCAAATTTGGTTTAATAGATAGATTTTTTTTATGGTTACGATAAAGCAAGTTTTGAAAATAATGCGTTGTTGAAGATAACGCATTTGTGACTGAAAGTATTTTCATGAAATAAAAACGAAAATGAATCGATAGAAAATTTTCATGATTTTTACTTTCTCGTATGCGAAGCATACAAAGAGAAAGTATTGTAATCGTCAAAAAATTCGAACTCGAGATTTTGACGAACCTCCACGTTTTAGGCCTCCCTGAGTCCGAAAAACACAATTTTGGAATTATGTCTGTCTGTGAACACCATCAATCGAAAACTATTAGAGCTACGGCGATGAAATTTGATATGTGATTTTTAGACATAATTTGTAAGTCTATATCAAATTTTGGACAAAATGCATCTACGGGAAGTCTGTCTGTCCGCGTTCATGTGGACACTATAACTCCAAAACTTAAATAGCTAGATGGATAAAATTTAGTACACAGTTTTATTTTGGAATTCAAAAGTTATGTTTTTATCCCTGAAACCTTTTTTACAAGCGAAGAATAATATTTTATAAGGATTGTTGTTAATATTTATAAACTAGCTAATATAGCCAACCTTCAGTAAAATTTTTCCATTAAACTCAGAACAAGAGTGCACCAAGCGATTTTTAAATTTCTTAGCTTTTCGAAAAATTACTGACTCTACCAAACGATTTTTAAACTGTCCAAAATATAATTTCTTCTATAATTTATTCATTATTTTTAAAGAATGATATAGAATTTAATTAAACATTGACTTTGGCATACAAATAAACTTTAATAAGCAAGTTTCATTTAACAGAGTGTATTAGTTTAGTTAATAAAGTTTATTTATGTACCAAACGCTAATAAATGAAATGAATTAAAATACTTATAATATTTTCATTCAATAGGAATCACGACATCAAAGATAAAATTGACCTTTTCTACATATGAAAATATAGTTTTTAGTTTTTAATTAATAAAAAACTAACCAATTAATGAATAATGATAAAATATTTACTGAAACTTTCCTCAAGCTATAGAGGGACGAGACTCAAGTTTGTGTGTAGTGCTGCTGAAGAATCCATTCAATTTTAGGAACCATTTTTTATTAGGCTACGTTCCACAGCACAGAACATTAAAGTTACAAGACAAGACAGAGAACAACATCACGAGAGAAGCACACAGACAAGAATGATAGAGAGGCATCATGGGAAAAAGATGGCTCCAGTAGCGCCACCTACCATAGAAAAGAGAAGGCAGTTGATTGTAACCGCTACAAAGCTTTATAGTATATACGAGCAAAATTTGAAGGAAATCTATTGAATAATTTGGAAGTCTAAAGCGCACAAACATTTTCTGGACTTTCACGTTCATCTATAAAGATTAAGTTAGGGTGCCCACATATATAGCCCAGTTATGCCATTCTTTTAACCAGAGGATTAATTCATGTGTAATTTGTCTAAAAATTGTTCCAATCTATTATTTGGAGTCAGTGGCGAATCCGGGGGGTTTGGGCTATTGGGCTGCAGCCCCCCCCAGAGCTAAAAAAAATTCTTGATTTTATTTAAAATCACTACAACTGTTTGTTCTTAATTTTCATTTGAAAATAATAATAATAAAATCGCGACAGCATTGCGTTCTGGCTTGACAGGCTCGAAAATTTTCCTACTTTTCTAGTCCTTTCACTTGTACTTGTAACGTCGACGCGGCCGAAAACATTTTTTGGCTAGTTATTTCATTGTATTCTTTATTAAATTATCGAAAGTATTGTAGTGTTCTTTATGATTCTTGTTGTCAGGTGAGGAAAATCTGTGAAGTTAAAGTGTTTTGGTTCATATAAGCCATGAGGTTTAACATTCGTCACTACGATACAAAGCTTTATGACCTCAGCCCCCGACCCGAATCCTGGATTCGCCACTGTCTGGGAGTGTTTTCCAAAAACAACCGAATTACAACTTTAACACATAAGTTTAACACACATACACCAAAACATTTTTGCGACTGCGAAATTTTTCCTACTGAAAAAAGGGTTCCTAATATCGCTGATGTCTGAAATGGATTGAAATAAAGTGTAACTTATGGTATGACCATACGTTCATTATTAAACATGAAAATTAAGGAAAAACAAAATTGAAAGTAACACAAAACAGCTTTGTACTTTTAGCAATATAGTTAAAGTATTCTTTTCACACTTTTTCCTTAAATAAAACATTAAAATAAAAAAGAACTCAAGAGCATTGTCAGGTGACAGGACATCAGCCATGTGTTTTTTAAAGGTAATTTTTGTTTGATACAGTTCCCCTCAAAAAAGAGCTAGAGATGGAAATACCCAAGTCGGCGTCATTAAGAACAACCGAAACCTGAAACATGACGGCGTCCCTCTTAGGAATCGGATCCCAAACCAAAAAATAAACTACACCAAAATCTAGGCAATTATAGTAACTATCATTCCCTCAAATAGTATAACATTATGACTTGAACTTTACTGATTATACTAACAGTAGTGAAACATGATTATTAAATTCACCTAACACGAAAATCAGCGAAAATTCCTAGATGAAAGAAAAATCAATACAGGTTCAAACGGCTTCCTCAAACAACTACTGAAGGGGGAGGCTTTGTAGTTCCGGTGGTGGGCATTGTGTACCATTTAAAATCGAGAAGAAACCGTGGTGGGTGATATTAGGAACGTAGGCGATATTTGGGCCCCTGCCGCATTTAGATTTAAAGGATGTTTCAGTTTTTACTTATAATCGTATATAGAAGAAGCTTCATATTCTAGAAGGTAAAAATTGCTTGCCTTGGTCTTGAGTGGTGTCAGCATTGAGCATGCGCGACAATTGCAACGATGTTTAATTTATGTAATACTACTGAAAAATAAATGTCTCAATAAAACTACGTTTTCCAGTCCAAATCAGTCTGAAACTAGTTAGTTTTTTATTTCATGATTCGACGTTGGCATGAGTGTATTCATGCTGGCACATGGTACCTGGAGTCTTCTCTGGGCAATCTGAATTTTTGCACACTTTTATTTAACAAGAATTGTTTCACGTTTGTTATGGCAGAACTTCTTTACTTTCTCGTATACGAAGCATACAAAGGAAAGGTATTTTGATTTCATGATTCGACGTTAGCATGAGTATCTTCATACTGGTACATGGTACCTAGAGTCTTCTCTGGGCAATCTGAATTTTTTACTTTTATTTAACAAGAATTGTTTCACGTTTGGTAAAGGCACAACTTCTTTACTTTCTCGTATGCAAACGCAAAAGAAAAGGTATTTTGATTTCATGGGATTCGACGTTGGCATGAATATCTTCATACTGGCACATGGTACCCTAGAGTCTTCTCTCTGGGCAATCTGAATTTTGCACACTTTTATTTAACAGGGTGTTTACGTTTGTTAAAGGCAGAACTTCTTTACTTTCTCGTGTACGAAGCATACAAAGAAACAGTTTTGTAATCATCAAAAAATTCGAATATTTTAACCCGTTCAGGACCGTCATCACATATATGCGATCTCTCTCTCCGTCCGCTCTGGCCCGTCATCACATATATGCGATCGCTCTTTCCGTTCGCTCTGGACCGTCATCACATATATGCGATTTCAACTTGGAACGTTTTATTTGAATTTTTAAACGGCGCTAGATGGCGGTAAAGTCCGTTACAATTTTCGAATAATATTTCACGGTGTGTTGACCTTCAGTATGCACTTTCGGTTCCGGATTTTTTTTGTTGGATGAGGGCTATTTGATTATGTAAACAACTGCGCGTGTTAGGATTGCGCATTTAAGGATTGCGCAATTAAAGCGTTATGATTAAGCAATTAAAGAGCTATGATTTATTTTGCGGTGGATTTTTTTTATATTTTGATGGCACGATGAAAGGATGGAATGTTTATTGGTTAGGGGTTGGAGTAGAAATTATCGTTTGCAGTTTGGAGTTCGCTAGACAGTCTTTTGTATTTTTGGGGTAAATTATATTTTAGTTCAGTTGTTTTTTTAAATATCATGAAAATTTTATTACATTATATTCGGATATACTATCAATGATAATAAATTGTAAATTTCAGCGTATTTACTTGCAGTAATAATTTTATATGAATTTTTTAATAAAATTAGGCTTAACGGGAAAAATCGCCCGGTCCCGTGCGTACGCATCCTTCCGGAGCTCGCGGGCTTGGGGAAGCGCTTCTTTCTCCTTTCGCTGGTCCTGAACGGGTTAATGAATCATTACCTTTTAGATCTCCCTGAATCCGAGAAACACAATTTTGGAGTTATGTGTCTCTCTCTCTGTCTATGAACATGGATTCAAAAACGATTTGAGCTAGACAGATGAAATTTTGTATGCGGTCTTTACACCAAATTTCTAGATTTCTATCACATTTTGGACGAAATCCGTCCGCAGAAAGTCTGTCTACCTATCTGTCTGTCCACGCGCATGAGAACAAAATTCAAAAACTGAAATAGCTAGATGGATAAAATTTGGTCCAAAGTTTTATCAATCGAATGTAAGTCTGTTTTAAATTTTGGTCCACATCCGTCAACCGGTTGAGCGTCTGTCGTCTGCATATTTGCATTCCGTGAGCGCGTTACACTCTAAAACACAATGACCTCGATAAATGGAATTTGGTTTGTCGTCTTCTATCCATAACTGCAGATCTGTATCAAGTTTTTAATCCAATCGGTCGAAAGTAAGGCGTCCAAAATGCCTACTCGATTTCCTTCATCATACCACGAAGCATAAAACGATCCACATTATGCCATATATGTGAGGCTGCCATAACTGCCGAGCATTGATACGGAACGTTTAAGTGCTAAATAAACAAAACATGAAAAAAGTGGGTAGGTAATGGTTTATTTTACTAATAATCGACTAATTTTACTCATGGAAATAAAAAAATGAATAAAGTTTTGAAGTCTAATAAAATGAACATCTAGAATAATAAAAATGATAAGAGGCTAATCCTTTTCAGCCCAGTTACATTCTAAACTTGACTTTACTTTCTTAATTATATCATTTTCTTCTTTCACATAATTATAAAATTGGTCGCAAGTCATTTTAAAATTATAATGAAGCAGAATTTAGGTATAAAACGGGACGAATAGTAATACGGGACTGAGCATCAGTGAAATACGGTGCCAGTCTCGTATATGATTGTATGGCACTTGCGTACAGTGGCATATGAGCATACGTCATTAGCTACCGATCAAGGATCTTTAGACAGCAGTCGTGTGACTGATAAAAACAAGCACTTGCGTGCAATCAACAGTCGTGCGACTGATGAGAACAAGCACTTGCGTACAATGGCATACGCGTATAAGTCATTAGCTACCGATCAAGGATCTTTTGACAGCAGTCGCGTGACTGATAAAACCAAATTTTGAAAGAGGTTACTACAACGTAAATCGTGAGATTTGGTTAAATTTGGCATGTTCTTGAATAAAATTTGGATTGATTTAGATAATTACCACGTTATGTGCCTTCTTAGAGATATTACTTGTTATTTAATGAACTCAGTTAAAATTATACGAGGAAAATCATGCAAATGATATTTCTTTTCATGTATATTCTATATAAATTCTACAATATATTCATCTCATAAATAATTGCAAACCTACACTAATTACTATCTGACCCCTCTTGTCGATGAGCGACATGACTGATTAGTTGCTAATGATTTGTACGCAAACACCACTGTACGCAGGTGTCACAACATCCCCGTATCTGCGGGACGTATGACAACCCTACATATATGAGAAAGTCGAAAGAAGCGGGTGAGGCAGTCCACACTTGTATTTTTACCTCTTCACCTCACTGCGGTCTCCGAGGACAATAAAAATCTGAGTGCTCGTGGCGGTTACGGAAGAGTGGAACTTGCGCTCAGTAGGGTTTCTGATTTCCCGGGATTTTTCCCTTCCCGGGAATTTCCGGGAAAACCCGGGAACAAATCAGTCGTTCCAGGGAATCCATCAAAATCTGAAAAAATCTAAACATTAATTGATATCAATAATAATTACACAAAATAAGGATATTCATAAAATCTAGAATTTATACTACAAAATACAAATAAAATTTATTAATTATTCCTTTTTAAAGTATGATTTTTTTAAAAATAGCAATCTATGCTTTTATCACTCACCTTAGTTCTTAGCTTTGTTATGAACAAACCGGCAGCAAAAAAGGCCCCCTCAGCTTCAGATGATGTTGGAGGAATTGTTTTCAAATCCTCACCCAGTTTTATAACATTTGATGATCGATTTTCTGTTTAGTCAAATAACTGAAATTCTTGCTTCACTATCTTTCTCAAACTAGAACTCTTGCTAGTTGAACAACGTAGAACCTTTATATTTCAGTGGATCGCTTTTTCTAATTTTTCGTACAACGTTAAAGATTTCTCTTCCATATGTTCCGTGTTTTTTTCTTCCGAGTGCGAAGAGATGAACAGTGATTCGTCTTCCTCGCAAAAAAGCCTTGTCATGATTATTTTAGCTTGTTGAATTACAGAGTTTCCAATCGGTAAACATGAAAGATTAACAATAACTGCAGCAGCGTCATGCTTTCTCCCAAAATTAATTTTTTAGGCAAGTTTACAAATCGAAATAAACTATTTAAAATACTAATGATAAGATACATGGTTCTTAGCATATCTGGAATGTGACATTCTCCCTTCTGCAGACCGTCTAGACTTCAAGTCATAAGAGGCCTTGCAGTCTTTTTTTGTTTTTTTTATCTCCGCTATTTATTATTCTGTGTCTGAATAATTGAGCTGTGCTTGCAAGTGTAATTACTTTGAGCTGTGTTTACTCAACGTTCATCGGGTAGAAGTTAAAGAGTAAATGAACAAAATCCATTTTAAATCTACATTTTTTAATCAAATTCTTAAAGATAAAAGAAATCCATTTTAAATTCTGACACTGATGAAACCTTTTTATTTGACTCAGAAAAGAAATGCTGATTCAGCAAATAGAGTTTCTTCGAGAATATTTATCTTGTAAAGAAGTTCCTCCTTCTAACAATTTAATCTTAGGCTCAATTCTAAAGATTTTTTTTTTGTCTTACATACGTTAAAAGATTATTTCGATACATTTTTACTTACTCGTACTCAAAGTCTACAAGCGCTAATTAAAAAATTCGAATTCCAGATATTGATGAATCTCCACGTTTTAGACGACACTGAACTCGAAAATGAAAGAGATTCGAACCTCCTGTGCTGCCTCAGTAGCGCAGTAGGCAGCGCGCCAGACTCTTTATCAATATGTAAACAAAAAAATCTATTTAATATTGTTGCGAACCTGTAATTTTGCTTCCCAGCCATGTTAGCTCTATAGTTGGAGACATGCTCAGAGGTTTTATCGGACTCCGGGGGAGTGTCAGCAACTGATTCCCCGACCTTGGCGATTTGGCGACAAAACGAAGGTCCTCAAAAATGCTAGAATTTTCGTAATATCTCCAATAGGAGCGACGATATACAGAATGTACTAGAATTTTCTTGTGACGTCACATCCTGTCGAAAAAAGGGTATAAATACTGACCTACTCGACAAGGAATCAATCTCTATGGTGTCTTGACCGCATTGCGAGTTGGTCAGCTATTAGACGCCGAGCGCTTTTGTTCGTGCTATTGCTGTTTCTGTTAGTGATTCGCTGTCTGTTTGTGCTGCTAATTTGTACAAGAGCGATTTTTCTTGTTTCCTGTGCTTCGTGTTTCCGTAATATTCGTGAACAAAGCGTCGTTCTCCGTTATTCTGCTTTTTGGATTGTTTTCACCGTACACACGCCTAGACGATTTTCGTAGCAATGTCGTCACAACGCGTGTGCTTATAAAATGCAATAACTAAAACAATGAAAGGGATTAGAAATTAATAAAATTAAAATTATACGGAAATAATATCGATATTACTGAAGAGATAATTTTTCGAATTTTAAACCGGTGTAAAAGTAGATTTTGAGCAATAATATGCTACTGAGGAATATGTTCTAGAGGAAAAATGTTAAAATTTCCCATTATTTTTTAAATTAAAAATATAATTAAAATTTTGAAAAACGCTTTCATAATGCTCACCTTATACCAAAGAAGTAATTATGTGCCAAACTTGATAACTCAAGATCCTAAATCTGCTCTAAAATTGCAAATTTCTATCAAATTTCGAACAACATCCGCCGAAGGAAGTCTAGTCAAGGAAGGTAAGTGCCTATCCTTCAGCGTGCATGTGATCCTAATCACGCAACGAACTAGATAGATGAAATTTGGCACATGCTTTTATTATAGAATTGTAAATCTGTATGAAATTTGAAACCTAATACGCCAAATTGTTGACTGTTTTTTTATCTGTCTATCTAGGTGGATGTGAACACTGTAACTAAAAAGCACAAGAAGCTAAACAGGTAAATTTTAGTATATGACCTTTCCATGGGAATTGTAGATCATTGTCTAATTTTGTAATAAATCCTTCAAATTCGATAGACTGTCAATTTCTTAGTCTGACCGTTAGTGTGCTGATACGATTATACGATTACTCAAAAATATAACAATCTAGATAATGAAATTCGGCACGTGGTTTCGACATCAAAATTGTAGTTCTGTATCAAATTTTGAACCCAGCTGCTCAAAGGGAAGAGGTTCCAAATGCATACTTGTTTACGATTACTCAAAAACATAATAATATAGACAAATGAAATTCGGCACGTGATTTCGACATCAAAATTGCAGTTCTGTATGAAATTTTGAACCCAGCTGCTCAAAGGGAAGAGGTTCCAAATGCATGTTACTTGTTTACGATTACTCAAAAAAAACATAACAATCTAGATAATGAAATTCGGACGTGGTTTCGACATCAAAATGTGTGGTAATCAAATTTTGAACCCAAGCTGCTCAAAGGAAGAGTTGACAAGTTACTGTTACATACGCAAAACATAGCAATCTGATTAATAGAAATTGCGCTGCGTGCCTCGATCTAAAATTGTAGTTCTACCACAAATTTTGAACCGATGACTGCTCAAAGAAGAGAGGGTTCCAAATGCATACTTGACGTACTACATAAAACATGAATCTAGATAATGAAATTCGCCATTTTGTTCGACATCAAAATTAGATTTAGAAGGAAATTTTGAGACCCAGTTGCTCAAAGGAAAGGTTCCAAATGCATACATGTTTATCTTCAAAAAAAAACACTATATGATATATGTAGATTCGGCACATGGTTTCGACATCAAAATGTAATGGACCGTAAAATTTTAAGCCAGCTGCTCAAGAGAGGTTCCAAAGTGCATACTTGCTTACATTGACTATAAAAACACTTAGCAATAGATAATTAAATTCGGACGTGGTTCGACATCAAAATTGAGTTCGTATCAAATTTTGACTAGCTGCTCAAGGAATTAAAGATGTTCATACTTGTTTACGATACTCAAAAAGCACAGAAAATATAGGTAAATGAATTCGAAAAATCGCTGGTTTCGACATCAAGATCATGTAGTTCTGCGAAATTTTGAACGAGCCTCTCAAAAGAGAAGAGGTTTCCAAATGCATACTTGTTTACGACTTAACTCAAAAAACATAACAATCTAGAGTAAATGATAGCACGTGGTTTCGACATCAAGAATGGTAGTTCTAAGATAAATTTTGAACCCATCTGCTCAAGGAAGAGGTTCCAAATGCATACTTGTTTACGATTATCAAAAACATAAATAATCTAGATAATGAGACGTACATGGTTTCCGACATCAAAATTGTAGTTCTATGAAATTTTGAACCCAGCTGCCTGGGAAGAGGTTCCAAATGCTACTTGTTTACGATCACTCAAAAAACATAATAATATAGGATGTTTAAATTCCGGCACGTGGTTTCGATCAAAATTGCAGTTCTGTGTAAGGAAATTTGAACCCAGCTGCTCAAAGGGAAGAGGTTCCAAATGCTTACTACTATTGATTACTAAAAAAACATAATAATATAGATAAATGAAATTGGCACGTGGTTTCGACATCAAAATTGCAGTTCTTGTACTTCCAAATTTCGTAGCTGCTCAAAGGGTGAGGTCTAAATGCTGTTTCAGTTTATGATTACTCAAAACATAATAATATAGACAACAAATTTAGATAATGGTTTCGACATCAAAATTGCAGTTCTGTATGAAATTTTGAACCCAGCTGCTCAAAGGGAAGAGGTTCCAAATGCATACTTATTTCTGTTCTTAATACTACGAAGCTAAACGCAAAATTCGTCGTATTGTATAAGTACAGTACCACCCGAAATAACCAAACTGAAAGGAGGGAGACGTGACGGTTAAGAAATAAACATAAATTACTATTTTGTATCTAATTGCGGTATTCAAAACTCTCTTTGTAGGCTAGCCTTGCATTCTTTATTAACCCTCCGTCGGCCGCATTATTAACACCGGGCGCAATGCGCCTGACAGAAACAGGTAGGCAAAACAGACAGGTAAACAGTATCGTAATTAATATTTTTAACCAAACTATCCGGCTATCTCACAGGCAGTGGCGGATTTTAACGATATGAGACCCGAGGCGCAACATTATTTTGAGGCCCCCTCCTAAAAAAATTCTATTGATGATACAAATGTGTAACTTAAAATAACTTACTTATGCTTTTAATTCTAGGTCTATGTTTATCTTCGTCATTCAGTTTGAAGCTAATTCTTGTATTGTTATTTATCTGATTTCTAGCATTTATTTTCTCTCATTTTTACACTATGTGATCAAAAGTATCCGGACACTTTCGGATTTTCACATTTTTTAGAATTTCTCCGGAAAGGCTAAACCGACTGTCCTTGAACTTCTTCTATGTAAAGAATAGACTTTAATTCACATTTTACAGTGAAGATTCGGTCACGAGGGCAATTAGGGGGGCAACGAAAAAGGGGATGAAGGCGAATATGGTGTTTGACCCATCCTGTTTCACAGAAAGCTGACAACGTGATGTAACTTTCATGAATGGTTATGTTTGATGTGCGTAATATTTACATGCATTTTCGTAAACATAGCACAAATATTCGGAAAGATATAAAGAATCCCGCTTAAAGAAGAAAGGAAATATAAAGAAGAAAGGAAAGATATCCGAATTTTCCCGCTTGTTTTCTGCTTATAACATGCAGAATTTTTCACGAAATTTTACGAAAATTACAGAAAAAGTGACAATATGTTAGGGAAGCATTGCATAAAAATTTGGAATAAATACTTTTAATATCAGAGAAAATATGAGTATTTGTAGTAAATAAATTTTTACTACGCATGTGCGAAATATAGCGTAATTTTTCTTTCACAGCTTCAAAGCCAGATATGTAGAACAATTTATATGAAAATTCCAGTCGAATACCATTAAGATTTAAAAGATATCGGCAGTGGAGTGAATAGAATTTCTGATTCTTTCTAAGAGAAGCAAAATGATGAGCGTTTATCCACAAACTAATATTTTTTAAACTTAAATCTTACTTTAGATAAAAATCGTCGAACTGCAATTTAAATTATGAATTTTATTTATAAGTATTCCTGGGTATTCAGCACATTCAATCTTTGTAAAATTCTATAAAATTATTCGAAAATTCAAGTTTAAAAAATATTAGTTTGTGGATACAACGTCATCATTTTGTTTCTTTTAGAAAGAAGCAGAAATTCTGTTGATTGCAATGCCGATATCTTTTAAATCTTAATGGTATTCGACTGGAATTTTTATATAAGTTGTCCTACATATCTGCCTTTGAACCTCTGAAAGAAACATATATATCTCGCACATGCGCAGTAAAAAATTATTTACTACAAATACTCATATTTTCTTTCATATTCAAATTATTTATCCCAAAATTTTACGCAATGCTTCTCTAACACATTGTCACTTTTTCTGTAAGTTTTGCATAATCTGGTGGAAAAACTCTGGTGGAAACAGGAAAATTTGGGATTTTTTAAGAAAACCATTATCTTCCAGAATATTTGGGCTGTGTTTACGAAAATGCATGTAAACATTATGCATAAACATAACCATTGATGAAAGTTACATCGCGTAATTAGCTTTCTGTGAAGCAGGATATTTCAAACTCCATTTTCGCCTTCATCCCTTTTTGGTGCTCCCTCCCAATTGCTCTCGTGACAGAATCTTTACTGTAAAATGTGAGTTAGAGTCTATTCTTTTTACATGGTAGGAGTTACAGGGCAGTCGGTTTAGCCTTACGGTTCCGGAGAAATTCTAAAAAATATGAATATCCTAAAGTGTCCGGATACTTTTGATCAGATAGTGTACTTTAACCTTGTTAAAGTCTATATACGATGTCATTTTTCATAACATTATACGTATACTATATCAAATAGATAAAGGAATTAAAGTTCCTTTGCTTCCCTTTATCTTTTTCAATTTACTCCCAACAGAGATATTTTTCGTTTGATAATATAAAATAATTGAATAGTAATGATTTCTTTCGGTTTTTGCATCTATCTAGATGAGTTGGACATAACAGTGTCCAAGCATTCAAATTTTATATTAAATAGGAAAAACATTTCAAAATTGTTTTTAATAAATATTTTTTTCTTTACTTACGTTTAATAAAGGAAACTTATTCAGTTGAAAAGGAGAAATGAGCTCATAAATCACCAACTTATATTTATAAACTATAATGAATTTTACCAAACTCTGAGAACAATTTTACATTTCTTCTATTTCTTAAATTTCTCTTATCAACCCTGTCTTAAAGGACAGAATGGTATATTCTAATAACAATACAGGCAAAAAAGGAGAGAAATAATAAAAGTATCCTCCCGAAATTTTTTTAAAACAGCACTTTGAAATTAGTTAAGATAATTTTTTAAAAATTTTATCTAGTTTAAGCTCTACACAGTAAATCATTAAAACCATTTTCATCGTTCCTTTCTTCTAAAAAGTTCTCTTGTTAAAAAAAATGAAAATGTGAATCGTAAAATAAAGCAATGACTTTCAAATCTCCTGAAAGGCTGAAAGGATTTTCCTAGAACTTCGATCATGTAAAGAAGAGGCTTCAACACTCAGTTTACAGGGAAGATTCGGTCACGACGGCAATTAAAGGACTGACCAAAAATTGACGAAGAAGAAAAAAATCTGGACTACCCCGTTCCACAGAAAGCTTAGAATGATTTACAAATTTCATCGATGGTTTGGTTTAATAAATGCATTGCTTACATGCATTTTCGTAAAAGTAACAAGTACATTTTGGAAGTTATAAAGGTTTTCTTAAAAAATATTAAATTTTCCAGCATGTTTTTTTTTGCTTATAACATGCAGAGTTTTCAATCAAATGATACAAAGCTTACAGAAAACTTGAAAATATGCTACAGAAGTGTTCCATTAAAATTTTAAGTTCATACTATGAATATTAGAGTAAATATGATTATTTGCATTAAATAAATTTTACTGCGCATGTGCGGGACATAGCGTAAATTTTCTTTCAAAAGTTCAAAGCCAGATACATAGGGCAATTTATAGGAAAATTCCAATTGAATACCATTAAAATTCAGAAAGCTATCTGCAAGTCAAGTCAAGTCAAGTCGAAGAGTGTTTTTACTGGCTTATGAAGCTATCTGCATTGCAGTGGTGTGAATTTTACTTGCACTCTAAGAGAAGCTACATTATGAAGGTTTTACCGCAAATGATACTTTAAAAAAAATTTGAATCTTCCAATAGTTATCGACGAACTATAATCTAAGTAATGTATTTAATTTATTTATTAAGTGTCTTATGTCCCCCAATGTTTCGTTTGGCTATTTTCGTTACCTCATTAATTTTTTAAAGCAAAGAGGGAGAAACTTTTCAGTGAGAAGAGGATTATATTAGAAATAAGACTGCAACATCATAAGTTCGCCGTCGGCTTAGCACAGCGATGTTCCTAGCATAGATTTTGAGGCCCCCCTATCGTCTCGAGGCACGAGGCGGCCGCCTCTAACGCCTGTGCGGAAATCCGCCACTGCTCACAGGAGGTGAATGGACGGTTAAAATAAAGCTGGGCCAAAGTTAAATTAAATTAAATTTATTTTTCTTAAACTTTCCACATAAAATAATTCTGGATTAACTAAGATTACATAAACTGACAAGTTACATTGTCCAACTCGCTACATATGGCGAAATTCGACCGACCAGTACCAGTGAGAGGGAAAAGCGACCTTTGTCGCAAGAACAGTCAAGAGGCTCTGTTCATCCTCCTTTTGTCTGGTAGCGAAAAGTCCTTCCAGTGCCATCTCTTGGTAGGAGGCTGAGGTAAAGTCTATCGTGGCGCCATCTCTTGATAAGAGGGCGAGATAAAACGCGATTGTCACATATTGTTAATATCCATTGTAACGGCTCTTTTTAGGCAGGTTAACCTGAGTTAGCCGTCACTTTAATCCAAAGAAAAGTATTGCAGGAAGAAATAGAGAAGGGCTCCATGAACGATAATTAATTATTTTAATGAAAGTTAAATGATTATTTGGAGAGTTATTTACATGTGGAAAGAGAAGAAAACATTTTGCCGGTGCAACAACACCGGACCGCGCGTCTTGCTACACAGTGAGTGAGAGAGTCAATTTAGTAGAGGGAGGGAGCAGCGCCATCTGGCGTATAATTACACCTGTTATACTATTAATTTTAATTTTATCATTTCCTAATTAATCATGAGCCAGGGTTGCCATATTGTCCTTTTTAAGGCCAAGTTAGGGAAATTTGGCCTTTTTTCAAAGTCCTTGGCCTCAGGAAGTTTCATTTGGACTTAGATTCATTTTTGGCCTTATTTTCGTCAATGACTTTTAGAACAATTTTTAATTACTTATTCTATTGTTTTTAGTAAATCTTTGATATTACACATTTCAAATGATATATAATGAGCTGTCGAACGAAATAGCTCCTGAACAGAACAACGGATGTTTTAAATTTCTTTCACTTAAATTTCAGTTTAATAATAGAACTTTGAACATATGCCTATCAAGTGGGATTCTTTTTCATGATGGATAGCTGTTTTTCTAATAGCAGATGACGTTTTCAATCAATTTGTCAAATTTGGCCTTTTTTGGCCTTATTTTAAAGAAGATTTGGCTTTATTTTAAAGAAGATTTGGCCTTATTTTAAAGAAGATTTGGCCTTATTTTAAAGAAGATTTGGCAACTCTGATCATGATCTGCTTGAGGAGGCTTAAAAGACAAAAGTAGAGATATCGTTGCAAAAAAGTCTCGCCTTCGCGATTATTTCCGTGCAGCACAGTACGTGTTTTTTGGATTTGTGATTTCAGAGACATTTCGGATAATCCAGGTTTCGGTTAATCCGTGTTCGGTTCAGCGGGATTTTACTGTATATGAGATAGCTGGGGGAGAAAACTCCCTCTGTTTTCATTCCAGTCTTAAAAATAAATGGCGCAAATGCACAGGAAAAATTAAAAGAATCAAATATTTATAGAATTATTTCTTTCAAAGTAATAAACTTTTGATAATTATTTTTAAAGGAAAAAAACAGTTAAACACTGTTGAGCAACAACAATGAAAAGAAGTGAAGTTTTGAAATTTATTTAGTATTAGAAACCAAGACACGACAAATAAAATACCTTTAAGGTATGAACCTTAATCTTCATTCGCTTCGTGAAAAATATCCCTGAAAAAAGAATCTTATTTACTTACTTTTCTTTAAAAAACAATTTCAATGAATTCTGTTTGGAATAAAAAATAAAAAAAAACGTTGAAAAGCTCTTATGAAAGGAAAAAACGGTTTATTGAATTGTTATAAAAACTATATTTAATTAATAAGTAAACAACTTCAACTTCCGAGAAAGATATTTTTTTCCCCCATTCATTTCTGGAAGAAACAAAAAATAAAAATAAGGGGAAAAAAATGGGATATTTTCAGAAAAGACTGCCTTTTCCCATAAAATCACATTATTCTACAAATTTCTGTAAGCTCTTCGATTTGTTTAGCTTTCATGGTTGAGACATAGCAAGAGGTCGATCAAAAATAAAGTAAAATAAATGAAATGATAAAATAAAAATAAATCAGATATAAAAGAAAAAAAGAGCATCAAAATTATTTTTGAAAAAAATAGCACCAGAATAAGTATTAATTATTAATATATTAATACAGTTAAAAATTTTTATGCATATTTCGCATATTGTATGTTCTCGGATTTCGAATACCTCCGCGCTTTTGCGCATGCGCCAGGCGGAGTTATTTTCACCAAAATAGGGGGAAGTGAAAAATGGAGAGGGAAATGTTTACACTTTTCTTAGCGTGACCTAACAGAGAACTCCGGAAATACTCTCATTGCCTATCACCCCTTTCCGGAGTAAAATCGTCCAAAAGTGCTAGTCTTGAAACGATCAAATATACTGTTTGTTTCAGAAGCCCGCATCTATCACTTTTGGACGATTTTATTCCGCAGAGGTGTGATACGCAGTGAGTAAAAAGAGCGCTTTTTCGGAGTTATTTGATAGGCGCGTTTACAGTTATATTAATTGTAATTACAATTATATTAATTCTATTACGTTTATAATTATAGCTGACAACTTCTGCACTTTCTTGAAACGTTTACAGTTCTTCGATGTAGTTACTGTCTGTTTTCAGATACGGGAACCCTCTGCGCTTTTTGCGCATGCGCCGGTCAGTCGGCTTTGATTTCACCAAAGTAGGGGCGAGATGAAAAATGGCGGAGGACGTGTTTATTTTTTTATTATCAAACATTATATAAAATTTTTACACAAGTTTCGAGTAAATAAGGTAGTAGGATTTTAAAAAAAATGAATATCGACATCGGAAAAGAATAGCGAAAATATAATAATAAAATATAAAAACTGCTCCTAGCAGTGGTTTGGTCGCAAAATAAACAATGCCGGAACGCTCTAAAGGCAGTGCGGGGACGCTCTAAAGGCAGTGCCGGAACGCTCT